>CM024519.1:7543059-7772952 GCA_014182375.1 Eucalyptus virginea
AAGATTGCTCGATTTGCCAAAGCATAGTATTGATTGAGGTAACTTCTATCCTTGGATGACTGTAAATAACTTGCATGTGGTCAGTATTAGTCTTAGGAGTAAAAGTGTATCATGGTTTGTGGTATAGTTATATTAGTAAAATCTTGACGCAGGGTCTTCCAAATTAATTGTTGAATACCTTGGCATCTAGCTACTTTTATCTGAATCCACTGATTATCACGTTGGTGATCTGATTATGTTTTGGTTTTGTCTTTGAACCAGCTCAAACGTTGCCTGCGAAAACCAGGAAAGAAGTTGGGTAGTGCTGTGTGTTATTGTCTCTAGGTCAGTTTTCATCTACGTCACAGGCTTGGCCATCTATTGATGCTGGGTTCTGGGCCTTAAATGGGGTTGGCATTTCTTCCCTTTCCCTTTCTTGTAAGGGCTGTATGGAGAGTTGGAATTTGGACGTGCAGTTACATCTTCACCTAGATTGGTGTAATGGTAGCGAGAGGGCTTGGCTTCCTCTGCCGGAGCACCAGACCCATTTGAAGATTGCAAAAGGGACAGAGCTCCCTACTTATGCATTTGGTAAGGCTGTATTTGGCAGCCAAATCATCTTCGCCATGTGCGAGTACCGCAGGAATTGGTACTGGGAGTGATTTCTTTGGGTTTTTCAGAAGTCCATTTCTGTTTTAGTTTTCAACTGGTGACAAGAAAAATTTCACCCAGGAATTCAAAGTTGTTAACCTTTGTGGTTTATAAAACTTGTAGAGGCTGTAATTTTTGTGAGCAGGCAGTAGTAAAGTAAAAAGCACGATTCATTTTATATCAAAGTCATGATGGCGAATTCCTTTATATATTTTTTCAATCCAAATAGCAGCTGACATGAGAATATTTAGTATACTGCATCTTAAAGCTGTTCATCACTACTTCATGTGAACAGATTATGACAAAATCGTCTTCTTGATAATTAGCAATACTGCAGCATTTTGTTGTTGGGGGATGTATGGATTATAAGGATCAATGTGCTTAATCGTTTATCTGTTGGGTTTTAAAAGTTTTGCACAAGTAGACAGGTATGCATATTTTGTGCAAGGTTCGTCATATCTTAGATTCGCTTTCCATCTCAGTTGCTTGTGGAAAATCTGAGCCCGAAGATCATGTTGTGTCCAATTATAAAACAAACGCAAAGGTTGGCACCTTTTCGTTTAATGATGTGCGGAGCAGTACCCAGTCAATGTCCTTCAGAATTTTGGATTACAAAGAGTATGAATCTTCAATGCGTCCGTCATTAATGTCTTATTTCTTTCTATTCAGAATGATAAGTCGGAATTACAAAAAAGAGGGAAATTACAAGGTAGGTGACTTCAGTACATTTGGCAAATTGTGTGACTCGTATATGTTCCAAATGCTAGTTTATAACTTCAAAGAGGATCTTCATATTTTCTATTCCTACTCTTTTGGCTGATGTTGTGATGTTGTTTAGAGGACTGTAACAGATGATGGATTCTGAAGGTGCGTTTGGGAGGGCCTTTAGGAAGGCACTTTGGACACTCAGCTCCTTACACACTCAAAGCTCCTTGCGGCAAGTAGAGAGTGTTTGGTGAATTTTCTCTTAACCTCATTTGGGAAATGTGAGCCTTGTTGGCATGCTGAGCTTTGGGGGGGTTAATTAAGGCTCGGCATGCTGAGCTAGGGGGTTAATTAAAAAAATTTCTTTCCAAGTTATCCTTGCTAATTTTTCGTTTTTCCAATTTTACCCTCGATGACTATTCATCTTCTTATTGTCTAGCTCGGCATGGTTGTGAGTGGTCGTCGGTGAAGGGCAGGCAGTTGTTGACGAAGGGCAGGTGGTCGGGTGACCCTGGCAATGGTCGCGTGACCCGCCATGCCACGACCTTCATGTGGAGGTCGCCGGGGCTATGTGACCCTCGCTGAACTGCCTACCCTTGTCGGACTGCCTATCCTTTGCCGAACCGCAAGGCTTGCTCTTCGCATACAATTGCCTATCCTTGACCAGCCAACTCTTCTTCTTCTTCTTCTTCTTCTTCTTTTTTTAAAAACAAAAGTCTTTTTGCAAATGTAATTTCTCCAAATACTATTTTGCTTTCGAAAAGTACTTCAATGAACTTTTACAATACAATTTACCAAACGCAATTTACATTTGAAAAATTATTTTAACTCGAGGGCTTTTATATTTTCCCAAAGACTTTTTCCAAAAGCCTTCCAATACATACTATGATCGGAGATGAGTTAGATTATTGGACGTTGTGAAGAGCAGAACTTTACAGGCAAGAGGGAGGATTTTGTTTGCCATAGAAGGCACCTTTTGCATTTGCACAAACTGATGATGTTCTTCCTCCTTCTCTTCCATCATACTCCAAGTTGATGTCTCGAAGTTCGATGCCCATGCATGGAGCAGCTGGGCTGCAATTTATATTTACTGCCACTAACGAACTTGAAGTGCCTCCGATGTTTCTGAACCTAACCTCACTGATTTTAACTCGTGAGGACTTCAGGAAGGACGCCAAGAATGAACATCGTCAGTATCTTGTGTTGTCATGTTCCCCAAGTATGATAACCGACAGTCTCATACAACGAATTAATTGAAACTGTTATATTAGCAGGTTAGCAGAGTATGTATGCTTTTTCCCGTGTTGAGAACTTATAGCAACTTCATATTCACACCATTCTAGCAGGTAGGTAATCACCAGATGATATTTTTCTTCCCTTTTAAATAGGTAAAAGTAAAATGATCCTGGACGTCATAACATGTAGAGTCCATGTGTATATGCGTGTGCAACCATGACTCTGATTTTCATGAATACTTCCATGAAACTTTTATTCTCCCGTTTGGTGTATCGCATGAAGGTGATCTTCTAGTAGGTGCAAAATGTCGTGCATGTTGCTAAAGAGAAGGATACCTGGGGGCTACATGTTTTTGAAGGGCAGTACTGCTGATCAATGATGATAGGATTGCCAGCATCTTTGACGAAGATGTCTTGAAAGGTGATGTCTGTAAAACGCCTTGGTATGAGGGAGCCTTCGTTTTGATCCGCAAGGCATTCATAGTTCCGGTGAAGGTGCTGCTCCCAAGAACACATTAGTTACCGGGGTTCATTTGGCGAACCTCCGAGTCTCCCAATGCTTACCCCGTGCCCAGGCCCACAAGCAATCCTGTCATTTTTATGTTTTCGCTTCAGGCCCTAGAGATATGCAGTCGCCTCCGGTGCCTATGGCCGAATCTCTGATGGTAATGTTGCTGGAGAGAGCCATGTGGATTCCATCAGTATTTGGGCTGTCCTTAGGAGCTGTTATGGTAACGTGCTCAAAGGTCATGTCTCTGCAGGAGAAAAGATTGAAGTGGAAGTTCTTGCTGTTGAGTGATGTCACGTCGTGAATCCACGCGTTCGTTACGAAATCAAATCCCATCGTCTGGTGAAAATAGACGCCCAGCGGAAGAAATTCACACACAACGTTAGTGATTTTAACTAGGCTTCTAAATCTGTGAAATGGGTGTTCTCAACTTAAGGAAAGCTGTAAAAAAGTAGGAAGGAAAGAAAGAAAAGAAACATACCACTGGGAGTGCCTTGCAATTGGGGTTTTTGCTGCAGTCATTGTACGGCCAAGAAGCAGCTCCTTGGCCATCAAGCACTCCTCCGGTAATCATCAGCCTATCAATGAACCTGAATGTAATCCAATGGTCGATACCGAGTTGAGGGCTACTAGAAGCTCTCAGAGCCCCTTTGATCAGAAATGCTATCGCACCATTGCAGGGACCCGTGAGCAGCACTGGACCCAACAGGTAAGTTCCGCTTGGGATTACGATGACATTAGTCCCTTTGGAGCGGCAAGCTCCATTCCATACATCATATAAAGCCTATAAAAATCATATGCTTAGTATCTTGCATTCTGTGGAAGCAAAAGGACCTGCAAAGATTCATGCAGTGACAAGTGAAATGTAAATGGTGTCGAATTACTTTTTTATTGTCAGTCTTTCCATCACCAACTGCTCCAAAATCTTTGATATTGAAGACAGTGCGTGCTTGCGCTTGATTCTTAGCGAGTGCCAAGAAAAGCATGAGCATTAGCAAGCTCATGATTTGACAGGTCAATCTCCAACTCATGAGCAACAGCAGGGATATCAATACGAGAAGAGATGTATAATTTGTGTATACCATTTTAAAAAGTACGTGAGGTTTTTATAGGCTTCATAAGATGACTAGTAAGGCAAGATATCACAACAAGACACGTAAGGAAAACAGAGAGGCTTTAGCTATCTCATGTCTCTAACACTCAGCAACAGGAGGACTGGCTTTGGTTTTCTTACTTGGTAATTTTCAGTTTGAGGAACATAGAGAAATCTAGCTGTATTCCTAAAGGCTGCATTAAAAATTAAATTTGGATAAGAACAATATCATTTTAGCCATGTCATCACCACGTAAGATAAAGAAAATAATAAAAAAAAATGACACTAACATTTTCCATTAGTCAAGTTGGATGAAATTGATGAATGGACTCGATTACACTAATTTGATATGTTCTAAGACTTGGTTGTATTTATTGTAAATTTTAGTAATAAGGTAATCAATAAGGTAACAAAATGTTACAATAAATTATAACAGAGGCATAAAAGGAAAATGGAGAATCTCCGATGTGTCTCTTGTTTCTAACAAGCATCAACATTATGACTGAATTTGGTTTTCTTATTTTGTACTTTTAAGTTTGAGGAACTTAGAGAAATCCAACTGTATGCCTAAAGGCTGCATTAAAAATTAAATTTGGATTAGAACAATATTGTTTAGCCATGTCATCGCCACATAAGATAAAGTTTGAGGAACATAGAGAAATCCAACTGTATGCCTAAAGACCGTATTAAAAATTAAATTTGGATCGGACAATATCGTTTTAGCCATGTCATTGCCATGTAAGATAAAGAAAATAATAAAAAAACGATGATAACATTTTCCGTTAATCAAGTTGGATGTGATGAAGGGACTCAATTATACCAATTTGATATGTTCTAGGACTTAGTTGTATTTATTGTAAATTTTAGTAATAAGGTAACTAGTAAGGTGACAAAATGTTACAATAAATTATAACGGAGGCATAAAAGGAAATGGAGAATCTCCAGTATGTCTTGTTTCTAACAAGCAGCAACATTATGACTGAATTTGGTTCGCATATTCTGTACTTTTCCGTTTGAGAGACATAAAGAAATTCAACTGTCTGCCTTAAGCCCGTAAGTAATATATTGTGGAAATGGAGATGAATAAATCACACGCAAGCTTCAAAATCTCACATGCATATGCTGATTGGAAAAATTATCCAGTTCAATTATAAATTTTTAATTGAGTCAATTGAGTTATAAATATTTTCAAATTTTGTGGTGAGTCTATCCGATCAATTTCAACAAAAAATTATTGATGTGGGCGTTGATAATGTCACGTAAAATTCGTGAATAATTTTTTTTTCTTTCTTTTTTTTTATATCAAGTTTGGTGAGCGCTAGCCGAAATGGACTAGAAGGGTTGGTTGGCAACCCTTGCGAAGCTTGGAAAAAGGGGAAAGAAATGAAAAAATAAAATAAAATAAAAGAAACTTCATAAATTTTTAAAAAAAAAATTATACAAATTCTCTATGTTAGCATCAATTGTGCCACATAAAATCATGGGTGTCTACATCAACAATTATCAACTAAAATTGGAAGAATGGACTAAATTGATAAAATATACAAATGTTTAAGACTCAATTGGTAAAATTAAAATATTTATAATTAAATTGACGAAAATGTAATGGGTTTAAGACTTTTAAACAATTTTTCCTACATTGATTTACATCAATACCGATGCAAAGTAATTGATGTTGGGAGTACGTAGCAGAAATCTGATACCTTCTTTTAGGAGATTGCCAAGAGGGAGCATAAGTCAGAGTTTATTAATATATTCAGTTAGATCAACATTCACTCAAAAACTTAAGTTAATGAGTTATAAGCTAATTAGAATATAATAATTGCTTTACATCACATCAATTCTCCAATGTGAGACTTCTCTAACATAACTCACTCACACGCGCATCCTAACAATTTCTCTCTCACATGTGAGTTGAGTGTTAAGCTGTTTACTCCCTTATGTGTCAGCTCGGTGTTAATCTTACTCTCCCTTAATTCAAGTATCATTCTGTATTAACTTATGGGCCCTTGTTGCTACACCATTAAACTCACTTGCCCGGATTTTACAACTATTAGCTCTGATACCATTTGTTGGGAGCGAACAACAAAAGTCCAATACATTCACTCGGGGAGATTGCCAACATCCTAACAATCGCATGATAGGTTGTAACAGATGCTTAAAACAACCATATCCATCTTAATTAAATGGGCAAAAAATATAACATTTTTAGAAAATATTTTCTAGGAAATCATTCTTTTAGGAAAATGATAATATTTTCGAGTATTTGACTGAAACGTGAAAATGAAGTGGAAAATATTTTTTATTGTTTGGTAAGAAAAATCTAATTTGAATTTCCTAAATAGTCATATACTATTCGTACGTTGGTGACTTACACTCAGATAGTTAAGAATTTGAATACGGGCACTAGAGTTTTGAGTCCGGCCTCGATGGACCTGACCTAGGTGCCGAGGACCTAGGCATGGGCACCGATCTTGGGTCCCCGTAAGCAAAGCTCAAGGACCTGATGCCCAAGCCCCGCTCCCAGTGTCTTGACTGCGTGTCAAAGAGGCCGAGCTCGAGAATCGATGCTCATACCTAAATCCCTAACACTCGGACCCAAGTCCACAAAGGCCAAGCACGGGACCTTAGCGCCCGTACTGGTCCATCAAGGTCGCTCGGCACCCCAATGCCAATGTGCATGTCAATGGCGCTTGACCTCAATAATCTAGTCTCGGTACCAAGGACCTTGTCCGCGGCATTAGAGACCCAGGCACGGACGTCAGGGTCCTAGGCCTCAACTTCAGTGGACCTGGGCTCAAGCACTAGGAACTTGTCGATCATTCCTTCAGCTTATAGTCAATTTGGCGATTTATATATGATCAATGAAGGTTTTTAGCACGTGTTAAGCAATTGCACTGAAATGTGGACTGACCTCATCCTCCATGCAATCGCCTTTGGAAACACGCATCGAGACTTGAGTAGAGGAATTCGTCGTCAAAACCCGGAAATTGTAATTGAATTTTAAAGTGATAATTTTTTTTCCCTCTGCATTTTTAGTTTCACTACCAAACGAGGTAAAAACAACCATTTTCTTCCTCGAGAGTAATTTTCAAAGAAGACATTTTCCCTCGTATGTACGATCAAATTATTGCTTAAATCTTTCCTAGATTTTATTTACAATTGAATTCTCCCTCATCATACAATATTGCAAATTCCCAAAAATAAACTCAAATAACACTCCTCTTTCTTTATTAATTTTCTTTTTCCATTTTTGCACACCCATAAAAAGTTCTCCTCAAGGCTAAATTCCATTCATGATCGATCACATTTAGTACATTTAGTAATAAAAGTCATTCGCCTTAGGTTCCACCTTTGTATATTAAAGCTTCAACTTCTTTTCGATCGATGTACTTGACTGAGTCCAATAAATTCACTAGAAAAATGCTGATTTGGCAGATATGGGAAATTTCTCCGAATGCATTTCAACAAAAATTACTTGGATTTTTAGTCAAATACATAGATTGCAAAAAAAAAAAAAAAAATAGTACAATTAAATACTTCAATATAACATTGATTTTCAATATTTTAAAGATAAAATCGTTTTCCTGAATTTAAGCATAGGTTTTTTTATTAATTAGGATAACATTTTCCATTGACTCATTTTCCTAAGTGATCCAAATATCAGAAAACGAGGAAAATATCTTCACCAAAACAAACGAAGCGTTATGAAGACATTATTTTTTTGTGAACGAGATCAAACTTACGGATTAGTGAATTTCTTTGTTGCTGACATATCTTTCTTTAGTTCGCAAATCCAATTTAATTACTTCTCGTTTGTTGATTATACCTTGTTAAGCAGCTCGAGAATTAGCAACATGGTAAAGTGGATTTCTTTTTTCCTCAAATTTGCACTTACAGGAAGTAGTTGTTGCTCTGAGGATCATTTAGAACTCTGATTGTACCTCTAGAAGGATTTGCAATGAATCGGTGTATAAATGGAGAGAAACGTTCATATAGAAGCTCCAGAAGTCGCACACTACTGCTGATTTAAGACAATACTACTCTTGAGTTCAGCGAGCACAAGTTGATCAACTTGGAGCTTTATATACCCATAATAGTTACATCCAAGAGAAAACCATGCGAATGTTTTGAAAAAGGACGTGAAATTAAATCAACAATGGAATTCAAGTAAAATACAAAATATAAATATCATCAAAAACTCTAAATTATGCCCAGCATTGTCATCAATACCTCAATTTCTTTTTTTGTCCCAAAAACCTCTAAACTATGTGCATTGTGACACCTATACTCCAAGCTTTAGTCACAGCGGTGCAAATTTTAGATATCGATGACACCCAAAAAATGGTATTAGTGTCAAAGTAGGCAAAAAATGGAAGGTATTTTTATTACACCGGTACAAGTGGGAGATTTGATGATATAAAAAATTTGGGTATTGGTGTCCCATTGGGCCTATGTTGGAACTTTCGGGGATATTTTCCCTTCTATTATTTTCTTGAGGAATCAATCTAGAAAAATAAGTGTATTCACTTTTAAATAAATTGCGTCCTTTCCCAAGAAGTCTTTTGAATCCTTCCAGGGCGTATTTGTATCCATGCCTCATGTATATACGGTTACGCTTTTCCGTTGAATTCATGTATGGACTACTCTTTCGCAATGGGGAAAATGATATATTCAATTCTAGATTTTATTGTATGAACGCCGGTTTTATCGTATATTTAATAATTTTGTCAATATAGTCCTAATCGATTGGGAGAAATTCTAATGTAGTTTTTTTGGCCAATTGCGATTGAAAATCACCATTGTTTTCAATAAAGTTGTCCATGTTAGCATATCACATAGGACGGTCAGTGATAACTAAACGCTAAGTCAATGATTTCTAATGGCAATTAGCTAGAAGATTACATTGAAATTTGGTGTAAATGTTGAAGACTACATGGGAAAAATTAAAAAGTTCAAAAACCAAATATGCATTTGCACAATAAAGTTGTTCATGTTAGCATATCACCTAGACGGCCGGTGATAACTAAACGCTAAGTCAACGATTTCTAATGGCAATTAGCCAAAAGATTACATTGAAATTTGGTGTAAATGTTGAAGACTACATGGGAAAAATTAAAAAGTTCAAAACCGAATATGCATTCGCACAATAAATTTAGAACTGATTTGGTAATTACCCTTTTTGGAAGATTATATTAAAATTTGGTGTAGATGCTTAAGACGATTAAATTAGTTTGTGCAATATACTTGACATTTAGCCACGAATTTGTGGCGAAAAAATGACGCCATGGATAGTAATTTCGTGGTATAAATGACCTGATTTTTGGCTACGAAATAATATGCGTGGCCAATTCATTCTCCTGGTCGGTATGTCTCATATTTAATAATCAAGAAGATATTGTTAGTCGCTAGAAATAACAACTATTGCCACGAAAATGTTTTCGAGACAAAAAAATTAAATCTTTTGTCACGAAAAGCTTTATTGTGGCCACATGTCAGCCACAGCGGCTAAGATTTTTAGCTGTGAAAAAATTTCGTGGCCAGAGGTTTGACCTTCTGGCTAAAAATGATATTTATTGCCAGAAAAATACAACGACAATTTATTATGGAGTTTTTTTTTTTTTTTTGGTTGAAAATTTTGTTAACAATACAAATGAAGATTGAACTTTGGTTTATGTATAATGAGCTTCTCAAATTTTATCATAATATGCAATATAGTCTCTGAATATTTAATTTGTTCATTATGGTCACCGAACTTGTGGTGTATGTTCAATTCAGCATTGGACTATGTTCAATGCAATCATTTTATTATTTTAAGTTTAAGGATAACATTAAATATTTTCATATAGTTCATGAACTGAAATAAATATATACAAAAAATTTAGAGATCATATTCTACATTGAATAAAGTTCAAGGATCACAGTTAAAAAATTAAAAGCACATTAGTTAAAACACATTGTGAGCTTTAACCCACCCTCGGTGGACGAGATGGTTCACGCCTCGCCCCTCAACAGGCAGGGAAGAGGTTCGAAACTCCTTATTCTCATTGCGCGACTTACCTGCAGCCCGTGAGAGGTGGGTCCCTGCGGGTCATCCTGGGTTTGCACTTGCTGCCTTCTGGCTGTACAGCGGTTTCTGGGTCACAAAAAAGAAAAAGAAAAAGACACATTGTGAGCTTTAGCAACGAAAGTGGGTTCGTGGCTTAAGGCTGTCCTATTGCCACGAAAAAAACATGCTTCTTTAACCACCGTTTGTGAAAGCAGATTGAATCCTAAAGCACCGAAAGACGTCTTTCCGCCAAACTGACCCATGCAGTCCCCCCCTTCTCTCTCCATCTGTTCTCGTCGCGTTTTGTTTGGTCGTTGGAATGGAAGTGAAAAGAGGGTATGACGTTGCGAGAGCTTGCTTCTGACCTCACGAACGACCACTCGCAGGTGACGCAGATCGCGACGTTCGTGGCGGTCCTATGCCTCTGCTTGGTCATCGGCCACTTGGTCGAGGAGAACAACTGATGGGTGAACGAGTCCATCACCGCCATTTTGATTCTAGCTCTACTCTCTCCCTCCATGATTATGAACTTAATCGGTCAGAGCATGCTTGAAATCGACTCACTCTACGCCTTTTGATTCGACGCTCGACGTGGTAGTCAGTGGAGCTGGCTCCGTAAGAGAGTGATAGAGATTGCGTGGAGATGCAGGTAGCTGTTGCCACTCATGCGGGTGCTTAACACGAAGCATTTGGTCACAAGCAAGCTAAATGTCAGATTGTTCTAACCAAGACAGATCTGAGGAATATTATGGACATACTGAGGTTTAAAAAAAATTGGCGTTTTTGTAGGTCTCAAACTAAAGATCAGGTTGTTCTAACCAAGACAGATCTGGTGTTTCCAGTTGATGGGGCTCACTGTGCAACACAAATTGAAGAGGTCACTGATTCACAATAAATCATGCTGCGTCTGAGTTTAAACAAGTCTATCATTCAACCTGTGGTATGAAATACCATGTCACCTAGAATAGAATTAGTCAGTGATGTCTTTCCAACTGAGAACTGATTATTTCTACTCGTTTTCATTTCGGATGTTGGTGAGCTCAAAATCTGGGGTATAAGAACTGCGCTTGCTAAGATTGCTCGATTTGCCAAAGCTTAGTATTGACTGAAGTAACTTCTATCCTTGGCTTTAAATCACCTGCATGTGGTCAGTATTAGTCCTAGTAAAGTCCTGATGCAGGTATAATTAAATGCTGAATCCCTTGGCATCTTAGCTACTTTTATCTGATTCGATTGATTAGCTTGTTGGCCATCTGATTATATTTTGTTTTTGTCTTTTAACCAGCTCAGATGTTGTCCGTAGCAAACCAGGGAAAAAACTTGGCGTGCTGTGTGTTATTGTTTCTAGGTCAGTTTTCCCTATGTCACCGGCTTCGCCAACCGGTGATGCTGGCTGCCGGGCCTTAAAGTCAATTGGATTTTCTTCTCTTTTTAAGGGCTAAATGGATAGTTGGGATTTGGATGAACAGTTATATCCTCGCCCAGATTGGCGCAATGGTAGCAAGAGGACTTCGCCTCCTCTGCTGGAGCGCCGTACATATTTCCAGATTGCGAAAGGGAGGGAGCCCCCTACTCGCAAGCTGGGTTGAGGCTTTGGCAGCCAAATCATCTCTGCCATCTGCCGGGCACTGCAGTAATCAGTACTAAGAGCGATTTCTTCGGGTTTTTCATGAAGTCCAATTCTGTTTTAATTTTCAAATGATGACAAGAAAATCTTCACCCAGGAATTTGAAGTTGTTGACTTTGTGGATTATTGAATCTTGCAGAGGCTGTAACTTTTGTGAGCAGCAGTAAAGTAAAAGGCACGGTTCAGTTTATATCAAAAAATCACAATAGTGAATTTTTATATTTTTTGCCCTCAATCCAGTTGGAAATGGTGATTCATTTTCTAGAAATTCCTAGAGTTACTAAACTACGATCTAGAATTCCCCAGATGAAGTTTTCGGTAGCTAAAAATTATGGCCGGAAAATGTCCAGCAATAAGCAAATAATCTTTGAACAAGTCAGAGATACGCTAGTGGCTGCAAGATAAAACCTACGTGTACAGCACTCAATAGAAATCCAAAATCCTCTGAGGCGGTTGTACTTAGTGGAAGGGCCTATAAGAAGGCCATAGCTCATTCATGTAAATGTGTGTGGGGAGTTGAAGAATAAACCCCTTAACATTGTAGTCCTCCACCAATGCCACCAATACTCCTACAATTATATTGTTAAAACTATTTTGTTCAACTAATAAAACTATCTTTTCTTGTCCCTTATCCATCCTCTATCAACTATACAAAATATATATTCCACGCATACACTTGCACAAAACACAAACTATCATCGATACTAAAAATCATGCTTCGTGCCCATTCAAATTTTCAATAAATCCAAATAGCATCTGACATGAAATAATTATCTAGTATAGTGCATTTTGACATTGCTTGTCAATACCATATAAAAAGATTATGACAACGATCGTCTTCTTCTTGATATTAAGCGTTGCTCCAGCATTTTGTTCTTGGGGGATGTACAGATTGTAAGGATCAATGTGCTCAATCGTTTACGTTGCGTTTTCAAACTTTGCACAAGAGACAAGAGTGGATGGTTTGCGCGAGGCTTGTCCGGTTCATAAAATTTGCTTTCCATATCAGGTACTTGTGAATATCTAAGCCCAAAGATCACGTTCTGTCCATTTCTGTAGTACTTTAGCTTTAGCTGGTACGTCCATGATGGGGTGCGAACGGAATGCACCGTTTCGTCTTGATGCGTTACGATGGAAAGTCACTAATGGAGGGGCACGAAGGAGACGTATAAAAGCCTCCCGAACACAACCGTTGGAATGGTTGGCAATTCATTCGCACCAAATTCTCTCCATTTCCATCAAAGAAGAAAAATGAATTCCATTTCACTTTTTGCAAGAACGATTGGCATTTACACTGTGGAAATCGGGTGTTTTCCTTGTGATAGCATCCGGACTAACGTGAGGAAGTGTTGTTCGTGATTTATTCGCAATTCAACGTTCGTTCCGGGGCTATTTACTGTTAGCACATCGGAATCAGGTAAGTCGTCTTCCGCCGACTCGAATTCCAACATTGGTATCAGAGCCCGATCATGATTTCTGCCTTGTTTTTCATCGAGTTTTCCTGATTACCATTTGATATTGAGATCAAGAGATTGTATTCTACACTGTTTGGATCTCTGATAGTCAGAATTGCCCCATGAAAAACTCGAAATTGAACCGGAGCGAAGAACGGGTTCGGGGTCGTGTGATCCGTGAGGTTTCGGCCGTTTTTCGAAACAATTTTTTGGTCAAAATTAATTTTTAAATATACGGGGTGAAAAAGCTCGTCGAGACAAGTCCGGCGATGGGTCGAGCGCCGCCGGGAGACGCCGGACGCGCCCACACGCGTGGGCCGAAGCGGCTGCGCTTGGGCGCCACGTGCCCGTGGCGGCGGTCGGCGCGTGCGCCACATGCGCCGGTCGGCGAACCGGCGCGTGGTGACGTCATCCAACGGTCGGTAACCGCCGGGATGATGTCATCGATGACGTCAGCGCCCGGCGCTTGGCCGGCCGGCGACCCGACCCGTTGACCCGACTGACCCGACCCGTGACCCGTCAACGATCGGACCCGTCAACTGTCCCGCGATCAAACCGTCGGACTGGTCGGGCCGCGGCCGAGCCGTTCGGCTCGCTGCGCGTGCGCCACGAGCTGCGCACTCGGGCGGCGCGTGGGGCGCGTGCGAGCTCCGATTGGAGCGTGGTCGGTCTCGTTTGGTTCGTATGAGTGTCCTCTACACAGTGACATAATTATTTTATACTTTTGAATTTTATAAATGTATGAAAATGCATAGGAAACCCTATGCACGCGTAATTTTTGGGGTTTAATGCAGCTTATTCATTTGTAGCTTGTATTTTCTTGTGATTAGGGAAATACAAAAAGGCTAGCTTGTGTGCAAATGATGTTATATATGCTGTGTAGAGCTTGGTTCAATGATATGATGTATATATTTGAATATACTTGCAATTTTCTAGTTGCTAGAAAATAAGAACAATGGTAGGAAATCCATTACATATTGAATTGCAATTTTAATTATAGTTGAAGCATGATTGTTGTTTATACGTTGATTATTATCATGCTATGTTCTTGTGTTAAGAAAAAATGTAGAAATTACATAAGGTTATGTAATTATTTTTCCTAGTGGGAGTTCGTAGGTTGGTAGAATTGAAATGAGTTCTCACCTAGAACTTAAAATTTGCGCAAATTAAACTAATTAATGATAATAGAACAATTGTACATAGAAGTTGATCGGGAACATTGTGAACTTTTGCTTTTGTGTCTTTTGTTGAATTATCATTAATTTAGTTTGTCTTTACTGCAAATTAAATATGTGTGTTATTCTATATAGTGTGCTAGTATTGATTCTGCGTTTATTATGTCAATGTGTTATAGCAATTGATTATGGCTTCGGCATCTAAGACCATTGTGGCTGACCTTAATAAGGGTGAGAAGCTGAACGGTGACAATTATGATATTTGGCATCGAAAGGTTCAGTACATCCTTGAGGAGCAAGAGGTTTTGGAAACCCTCAATCATACCATGGATGAACCTGAGCATGGAACTTCAGCTCAACACAGGAGAGATCTGGAAGCTTATCAAGCTTGGAAAAAGAAAAATAGCATTGCTTGCATCACGTTGCTGAGCTGTATACAA
This sequence comes from Eucalyptus virginea, assembly GCA_014182375.1. NCBI lineage: Eukaryota > Viridiplantae > Streptophyta > Magnoliopsida > Myrtales > Myrtaceae > Eucalyptus > Eucalyptus virginea. Next base: position 7,557,976 of record CM024519.1, read on the forward strand.
GATGATCTCATGTGTGAGTTTGAGAGTTATGACAAAGCTCAAGCTATGTGGGTTGCCTTGAAAGATAAGTTTGGAGGTACATCTGCCACTAAGCTGAGGAGACTCACCATCAAGTTTGACACATTCCGAAAGCGCCCAAATGTAACGATGAGGCAGCATCTTCGGAGATGTCAAACATGATCCGTGCGCTGAAGTCGGCGAGGCCACTCCCTTGCCGATGAACAGCAAGTTCAGGCTGTTATAAGGTCTCTTTCCGACAATTGGGAGCATATAAAGATCAATATGACGCATAATGATAATATTGTCACTTTTGATGCTATAGCGCGTCATTTGGAATTAGAGGATGAGCGCCTAGAGGCTACGAGATCCTCTACCCATGCTTATGTTGCTGAATCGAGTTCGCGTAAAGCTTCGGGCTTCAAGTGCAAGAGGAATCTTCAGTTCAACAACAAAATGAAGATGACTGATCAGGCACCCAAGAGGGCTAAGACCTTCCGACGCAAGAAGCGTGGTGGGAAGAAGGACAAGGCTAAGATGGAGTGTCACAATTGTGGCAAGTTGGGTCACTTTGCTCGTGAATGCACTGAGCCGAAAAAGGTACCCTATTACTCCATTACTTTGAGTAATGCTTATGTTTCTAGTACTGCAATGCTTGCTAAATCTTATCCAATGTGGACTGTAGACTCGGGAGCAACAGACCATGTAGCTAGAGACCGAGAAGCATTTGTGGAGTATCGTCGGATACCGCTTGAAAGAAGATGGATATATGTTGGGAATAACTCAAGAGTTGAAGTGAAGGGTATCGGCACATGTAAATTAATCTTACGTGGTGGTCGAAACCTATTCCTGCATGATGTCCTTTATGCTCTAGATATTCGACGAAACTTGGTCTCTGTAGTTGTTCTTCTTAGCTTAGGTTATGTATTGAATTTCCATGGTGATTGTGTTGACATTTTGTATGGAACCGTTTATTATGGTTCAGGTCATGTATCGAATGGTTTTATGGTGTTAGACATTGACTATGATCAGTACAATGTTAATGTTGATGGTTGTTTTTCTTTTTAATTGCATCTTCTAACAACGTTGAGATTGATGCAAGCACTTGGCATGCTAGATTAGGTCACATTGGATTGCAAAGAATGCAAAAATTAGCTAGAGAAGGCCTTTTTAGGGTCACTCACTAATGTTAGTCTATCCGTATGTGAACATTGTCTAGCGGGAAAAGCAACTAGAAAACCATTCGATAAAGGGACCAGAGCTGAATTTCCATTGCATCTCATATATTCTGACATTTGTGGTCCTTTGAATGTGAGGGCGAGGCATGGAGCCTCATATTTCATCACTTTCATAGATGACTTCACACGTTTCGGTTATGTCTTTTTGATCTCCCATAAGTCAGAAGCATTAGACTGCTTTAGACGATATATAGCGATGGTAGATAATCAGTTGAACAAAACAATAAAGGCATTGAGAACTTATCGTGGACGTGAGTATCTATCAGAGCAATTCAAGGCTCTTTGTGATGAAAAGGGAATTGTACGACAATTGACTATTCCTGGTACTCCACAACAAAATGGAGTAGTTGAGAGAAGGAATAGAACCCTATTGGAAATGGTTAAGTCTATGATGGCGCAAGCAAATTTACCTATCTCCTATTGGGGAGATGCGTTATTGACTTTGCCTATATACTTAACCGTGTGCCCTCAAAATCGGTCACTTCCACCCCTTATGAATTATAGACTGGTAGGAAACCAGACTTGAGTAGTCTACGTCCATGGGGATGTACAGCTTATGTTCATGATTCTTCCCACAAACATGGCAAATTAGGTCCTAGAGGGAAGAAATGTATCTTTATAAAATATTCCGAATACTCCAAAGGGTACGTGTTCATAGGTGAACAAGCTGATGGAAGTGTGACCGAAATGGAGTCACGAGATGTCATGTTCTTGGAGAACGATTTTCCTAGTAGAGGTGAGATTGATAAGGACTTTCAATTATATGAGATGGAAGATACTGATAACACACCCACTGATGTTGTAGAGGGAAATGAAGATTTACCTCAACACACAAAACCTAGTGGGAGTGTTGCATTGCCTGATGAATTGAATTCAAGAGAAATTCAATTGCGTAAAAGTAATCGTAAAAGTATTCCCCGTCATCGTTTTGAGATTGAATGGGAAGCATTTATGATTGCTCAAAAGGACGATGCCGAGCCTAAGACTGTTCAAGAGGCTCTCTCATCCTCTGACAAGGAAGAATGGAGAAAAGCTTTGGAAGATGAGATGGAGTCAATGAGGACAAACCATGTCTGGGACTTGGTTGATCTACCACCCAATTGTAAGGCCATTGGAAACAAATGGGTTTTCAAGATTAAGCAAAGGGCGGATGGATCCATTGAAAAGTATAAGTCTCACCTTGTGGCAAAAGGTTATACTCAACAAGAGGGTATAGACTATGAGGAAACTTTTTCACCAGTTGTAAGGTTTGCCTCAATACGCCTTATTCTAGCCATCGTTGCACATTTGGACTTTGAATTACATCAAATGGATGTAAAGACGGCATTTCTCAATGGAGAATTAGATGAGGAAATCTATATGAAACAACCAATAGGTTTCATAGCTAAAAGTCAAGAGCATAAAGTTTGCAAGCTTAATCGCTCAATATATGGCCTTAAGCAATCATCTAGACAGTGGTATCTTCATTTTCATCGAGCAATAATAACTTTTGGTTTCACGATGATTGAAGAAGATCACTGTGTATATGTCAAGCGGTTCAAAGATAAATTTGTAATTTTATCACTTTATGTGGACGATATTTTGTTGGCTGGAAATGACAAGGTTTTGGTTATCACCATAAAAGAATGGTTGTCCTCCAATTTTGAGATGAACGACATGGGAGAAGCTGCTTATATATTAGGAGTTAAGATCGAAAGAGATCGATCAAGAAAATTCCTTACTTTATCACAAGAGTCTTATATTATGAAGATTCTTGAGCGTTTCAATATGCGATATGTAATCCCATTGATACCCCTGTCATGCAAGGTGAAGGCCTAAGTACTGAGATGTGTCCTAAGACTCCAGAAGAAATCAAAGTGATGGAAACTGTTCCTTACGCAAGTGCAATCGGAAGTTTGATGTATGCTATGATGTGTATTCGACCCGACATATGTTATGCCGTGGGATTGGTGAGTCGATATCAATCAAATCTGGTCAAGCACACTGGAAAGCAAAGTGAAGAGGATCTTGAGATACTTGAAAGGCACCATGGACTATCGACTTTGTTACCAAGGGAATGATTTACGCCTATTAGGTTATTCAGATGCCGATTGGGGTGGAGACCTAGATGAGCGTAAATTGACTTCTGGATATGCGTTCTTGCTCAATGGAGGTGCAATTTCTTGGAATAGCAAGAAACAGACATGCACGGCCTTGTCTACGATGGAGGCAGAATTTATGCATGTTACGCGCGGTGCAAGAAAAAGATGGCTAAAACGTTTCTTGGAAAATTTAGCCACTATCGCTGAAGTTCTAAGACCGGTGACAGTTTATTGCGATAGTCAAGCAGCCATTGCCTATGTGAAAGATCCCAAGTATCATGGAAGGACAAAACACATTGACATAAAGAATAACTTCATCAGAGATATTATAGCGCGAAAGAAGTGATCTGCAATACATTTCAACCAATAGAATGGTTGCTGATCCATTTACGAAGGCTATTCCTAGAGACATGTTCTTAACCCATAGGATATCACTAGGATTGCGTAGAATGTGAAATCTGTTATTGTAGATAATCATTAGTTTATGTATTTGTGGACAGATGTATGTCGCGACCTCTTTTTTTCGGCGCCCGCAATTGGTTACGAGCGCCTAAGGAGGCTAATGGCTCGGCTAAAATTAATTATGCCCGGACTCTCCCAAGTCCACCAATTCACGACTTTAATAGTCTAAATTTTTAACCTGTAAATTAATTTTAAAACGGAGTCGCCACTAATCGGTTTGAGGTGGATCGATTAGAAACCCAAGCGAAGTATCGGGAGAAATACTCGCTCTTGCGCAACCAGAGAAATTAAGATCGGAGACTTGATTACACTAGTTAATCACTAATGCCCTTTCGGTACCTAATCTTGTTTAAACCTGAGGTTTTTGGATGTTCGAGGGATTTTCCATGCATTTTTGGGAGGAAAAACATTTTTGAGTCTTTTCTAATTTTTGGACACAAAGGGATTTTTTTGGGATTTTTGGTATTTATGGAAAAATACAAGTGTTTTTGGCTTTTTCTGAATTTTTTGGCTTTTTCATGAATTTTTGGCTTTTTTTGGCATTTTTTGATTTTTTGATTTTTGGAAAATAAAATATTTTCTTAATATTTTTCAAAATATTTTGGAAAATAAATTATTTTTGATTTTTTTCGATTTTTTTAGAAAATAAAATATTTTTCGACATTTTTTAAAATTTTTCGATTTTCTGGAAATTAAAACATTTTTTAATATTTTTTTTCGAAAATAAAACATTTTTTGAATTTTTTTTTTTGAAAATAAAATATTTATTTTTTATTTATTAGAATATTATTTTATATTAAAATAACAAAATAAAACCGACCCAAAACGCGGACGGGCCATAACGCGGGCCCAACTCAAATTTTTCTTTTTCTTAAAAACTCGGCCCACACACACGGAATTGGGCCTATTTTAAAAGGGATGCCGGCCCGCGAAGAAGCGGCCTTGCGTAACCCTAGAGCGCGGGTCACACGCCCGACCCGATGACCCGCTTCCCCCTACGAAAACCCTACCCGGATCCGACCCGACTGCGACCCGGCCTTCCGCCGCCCAAAACCGCGGAAACCCTACCCGACTCGCCGACCCGCTCCGACTCCACGACCGGAAAATCGCAAACCCTAGGGTTTGCGAATCCGCGGCGCCGAGGGGGAAACCGAGGCATTACGGCGGCGACGGCGGCAACGGCGGCGACGGCGGCGACAACGGTGACAAACCGCTTACGAGGACGGCGAGGACGAGCGACAACGTGGCTGCGTTGGTGCGGTCGGTGGCGACACGGTCCGAGAGGAGGAATGCGACGGCGACAATGCGACCGGCGGCGGTGACGCTACGTTACTGTCCGTGACGGGGGTGGTGAACGGTGGCGGTGACGGGGCAACAACGGCGGCAACTCGGCTTCTCGATCGGCGCGGCGTCGGGACTTGGTCGGGCGAACGGCGGCGGCACGGCGTCCGACGGCAACGGCGGCGAAAAAAAGACCAGATCGAGGCGCGAGATCTCGCGAAACCCTACCCTCGGCCTCAATCTCCTCTCACTCGGGCCAGATCCGAGCCTCCACCGGCCGGATCGACCTTCTCGAAATCGCTTGCCGCCCCGCCTTCCCGAGTCTCTCGGTGGAGGGTGGGGGTGAGCTCGCGACTCGAGCTCTCTCTGCGCTCGCTCTTCAACCCTTCCCGATGTCTCTCGGTGAAGGATCTCCGAACTCGCCACGCCCTCCGACGATGCTTGCGGCCAGCTATTTATAGGCGAGAGGGCGGCCGGTCACTGGCTTCGACCGCCGGTCTTCGCGCATCGAACGGTCCTCCTCGGGCCGAACCGGCGTCTCATCCGAGCTTATCCGGTGAAGCTCGCTCAACATTAATGGCGCCTGCAATCTTATCCCCTTCGGCCGACGTCGGCCTACTCCCCTTGGCCGTAGGCCATCATTCGCGTCGCCGGCCACCGCGTGTGAGATGCGGGACGGCGAGGAAGAAGAAGGCGGGGAGGAGGAAGAAGAGAAAGGGGGCCGGGCTCGCGAGAGAGAAAAAGGGGAGGGCTGGGCCTTCGAGCCCGGCCCCAATGGGCTGCTTTTTTTGCTTTTCTTTTGGTTTATTTATTTATTTATTATTTACTATCCGAAAAGGCAAAATAAATATAAAAAAAAAACCTAATTAATTAAAAAAAATGAAATTTATGTGTCAACAAATGCCCCTCTTTGAAGGTGAGTTCGCAGAGGTTGCATTCAAAGACAACCGATGCCTAAATTTTATCTGTTCATATGCAGTATATTATCTCTTATTTAGGACCTAGTGTCCTATGCAGAAAATGAGCAATATAACATTATACATACTAAGACAGATAAGAGGATACCTGTAGTTACTTACCGAGAGTGAGTGAGATAGGGTGTGAACCCCGAGTTTTGGCAAGTATCAAGGCGTCATCTTACCTGTTACATAGGAGATTGCTTCTCTAGGACCCGAATCATTCTTCGGCCGCCTATTGGAGCAATAAGTGATTTGTCTAGGACCCGAACCTTTCTTCGGTCGCCTGTTAGAGCAATAAGTGGTTTGTCTAGGACCCGAACCTTTCTTCGGTCGCCTTGACGGGGAATTGCTTTCCCAAGACCCGAACCTTTCTTCGGTCGCCTGTTAGAGCAATAAGTTGGTTTGTCTAGGACCCGAACCTTTCTTCGGTCGCTTGTTAGAGCAATAAGCTGTTTGTCTAGGACCCGAACCTTTCTTCGGTCGCCTTGACGGGAGATGCGCCGACCTTTCTCAGGGCATCTGCTTGTTGGGAGATAGTACTTGGATGATCACAAGTATCGAAGGGGTACCTGGACGATCACAGGTACAAACTTTTGGAGATACTTGGATGATCACAAGTATCGAAGGGGTACTGGACGATCACAGTACAAACTCTTTGGAGATACTTGGATGATCACAAGTATCGAAGGGGTACCTGGACGATCATAGGTACAAACTCTTTGGGGATACTTGGATGATCACAAGTATCGAAAGGGTACCTGGACGATCACAGGTACAAACTCTTGGTAGATGGAATATCGAGGACGTACCTAAGATATTCGTGAAGGTCTCTCACCTCCTGGTATGTGGGAATATCGAGGATAGGTCTTGCATATTCATGAAGGTCTCTCACCTCCTGGTAATGGGAATATCGAGGACGTGCCCCAAATATTCATGAAGGTCTCCCACCTCCGGTAAAGGGGAATATCGAGGACGTACTGGATATTCGTGAAGGTCTCCCACCTCCTGGCAACATAAACTTGAATGTAGCACAAGGCTTACTTGGATGGCCGCAGGTGCACAACGCAGTGGAATGCTTGAACAGCTACTAGTATTCAACGATGCAATTTTGAGGACAACTCGAACAGATCGAGTGTCACGGAAAGGAGTATTCGAACGGTGGCCGATACTCAAAAACAAGAGGATACTTGCACAGTCACGAGCATCCAAACTCTAAAGACAACTCGAACAGGTCGAGCGTCAACAGAGGGAGCACCCGGCAAGTAGTGGGTACTCAAAAACAAGGGGATACTTAGACCATTGCAAGCGTCCAAACTCAGGGGACAACTCGAATAGGTCAAGTGTCAAGAAGAGAGTACTTGGACAGTGGTAGGTACTTTAAAACAAATGGGGATAGAAATATGCTTATCTGGCAATACCTCTAATCTCTGAAAGTATGTCTGCTATTTGCACAATATGCACACATGATTGTATATGCTGTAAATTCATGAGTTCAAATGAGATTCATGCATGATAATTTTGTCAATTTTGCATCATCTGGATTCCACTGGGGAATATTTTGAAAGACAACCTTCATTTAGAATGTAGATGTCTTGAGCATGCCAGATGAGGGACTTTCAGTCTGAAAGGACTTTTCGCTCACTCTCATGGAAAAGGCTATCCTGACCATTGATGCAGGATTTATAAGGACCACACTATCTCACTGTCATCATGTCAGCAGGGGTCCAAGTATTCTCGCAAGTGGTACGACTTTACCAATGTGAGAGGTCTTCGTTGACATTGTGATGAAGACTTGGTCAATAGCTCATCAAATGGGACCGTCGAGGTTAAGGCTCATGAACGAAGTACTGCACGATCATCTCCGGGTTTGCAAGTCAAGAGTCCTGCGAAAAGAGATAGAATAGTCTTGCTCGTACTTCTTCGAGCGATGCTTATAGACATATGAAATCCTACGTTAATTGAAGTGCCCCTAGTCTGAAGAGACTTTTACAATGGGATGCAATGTAGGCTTGATTCATGTATAAAAGGGTGAGAGCTGGTGATGGCCTTGGCATTTGTCACCAGTCTTCACTGTCAAATGGAGGTTCTATGGACCACAACAATGAGATTTTCTTGGCTGCATTTTTGACTGGGGGGTATTGGCCTTGCTTTTACCAGGCACACTGCTTTTTCCTGCCCCTATTTTTTTATTCCAGTTCTTCAAATATGGGCATTGACCTTGCTTTTACCAGGTACACTGCTTTTTTATGCCCCTGCTTTTTCATTCTTGTTGCTTGAGAGCTGATCTTGACAAGTTCAAGCAAACGCCTTTGTTAGACTATTGAGTCTTCATCTTTTGCCGGCGCTTCTGATTATGCTGTTCAAATGGCAGTAGCTTCTGCTTTGTCTCCATGTGAGGGTGAATTTACAGACTCAATTGGGTTGTACAATAAATACAAGTGCATGGAGAAAGAATTGCTCTTCATGACTCTAGGGCACTTAAATTAATGCGAGTGTTCATATGCAATAAAGACACCCAAAGATTGATGCAAGTGCGAGCAAGAAAATTTCTATCTCTCTTCTCACCTTGTGATGCTACTTTGCCTCCGATCTGCCCCAGTATGGGGTGGTTCTTGACAGGGATAGGACAGAAATTTCATCAGTGTATGGGGCTCAATGGGGTGAGCAATGAAATGCCTCTCACTTTTTTTGGTTATCGTACCATTCGCGAGAGAACTCTTTACCCCCAGTCATGGAATCTTCTGCACTCATCTCACAAGTGTATAGATGGGGGGCCCCGTGTGTAGGATATGGCTCGCCTTTCATCATTCTCGACGCACCTCATCCAGCATGCTCAATGAATCTTGTATTCTTCACTTAGGCTGTCTATTCTAATAGTCCTTGATGGAATCGGTGATCTAGATAGACAAAATCATCGTGCAAAAATCCATTTGGAAAAGGCATGCGGTATTTTAAATGTGATGGAGTTTGTACTCTCAGAACAAATGAATGGTTTTGGCTCAAAAAGATCTTCTTGGTAGCTTTAAGGGTCAACAGAATAGTATTGTTAAATTTTGAACATCAAAAGGATTATTCACAAAGGGGTGTCGATGGTTGTCCCTATTGATTAGGAATATGACACATGAATGATCAACTGGGGTTGGGAATCTGATCGGGCATCTTTGTTTCTTTTTCCTTGCTTGGATCACTTGGTTTACCCTGTTTAACCATTTAATATGGCTCTTGAATCCCAATGCCTCCTGTCAATATGAGTTCAGAGAGTGAGTGTTAGAAATGATGCCAAGTTACCTTTCCCCCAGAGTTTATTTGTGCTGGCTCTTAGGGAAGTTGCTTGATGGCCCTTTTTACATTTCAATGCTTCCTTCGACCGGCCTTTCCTACTTGTGGCCACATATGCATAATTGCTGGTCGTTGATTGATTTTCAAAGCTTTCCTTTTGTGGAATTTTTCCTTCCGCCTTTGATTATAGCAGGCGTCGAGCAAAGTCATGTACCTCAAGCTTCTATGGAATTTGAGATGGACAATCAAAACTTCCAATTCTCCGATGGTAATTACTTCTTGCAAGAGCATGTGTCTGGAACAAGAAGTGAGGCCTCAGATTCTAAGATTGTTGACTCGGACAAAGATTCCTTTTAACCAGATTTGGTTCCTAAATGACGCGTCCTTTACACCGAGCCGGTGAAATTGACATGGATTACTCTTACGCGTCCGCTTGGGTAACGTTGATTTGCTCAAGTTATGCCATTGAGTTTGCTACTTGATTTTCGGCACTTCCTTAAATGCTGATGATTACCATTCATTTTTCTTCATTGAGTCAACCCAAACAGACGTTTTTTATGATGGTGCAAACACATCACTCATATATAAAGGTGCATAGGCATTTTCATTATGATAGAGAAATGCTTGGCAATGCCAGACAATGAACATCTTTCAAGGGTAGTACTTTTTCACAGCATCGGAATTAACTGGTTTAGAGAATTCTCGCCCATCCATCTCAGTCGAATCAAGGCTCCTCCGGAAGTATCTTCTTTATTACATAGGGACCCTTGTAATTTGGGGCAAACTTGCCTCCGGGCTCGGAAAGATTGGCGGTATCTTTCTCAAGACTAGCTCGTTTACCTCAAAGTGCTTGGGTCGCACCTTTTGATTGAACGATCGAGCTACCCTCTGCCGGTAACACCGACCATGACAGAAAGTGCTTTCAATCGTTTTTCGTCGATCATATTCAGTTGCTCAAGCCTTTGTTGTGTCCATTCTTCCTTGGACAATCCCGCCCGGGATAAAATTCGCAAGGAAGGGATTTCTACTTCTACGAGCAAAACCGCCTCCATGCCGTAAACCAAGGAAAAAGGCGTTGCCCCGGTGGAAGTTCGAATCGAAGTTCGATATCTTTGTTAGTGCGAAGGGTAACCTCTCATGCCGCGGTAGTTTTCGGCTGTCTTGGATAGGATTCTCTTGATGTTCTTGTTGGCGGCTTCCACGGCTCCATTCATTTGTGGACGATAAGGGGACGAGTTCAAATGTTGGATTTTGAACTCAGAAAACAATTGATCAATCAACTTGTTGTTCGGTTTGACCCATTATCGGTGACGATAGCTTCGTACGCCATAACGGGCAATTATGTCACGTCCGATGAATTTCATAACGTTTCGTGCGTTACGCTTGCATAGGATGCAGCCTCGATCCATTTTGAGAAGTAGTCGATTGCGACCAAAATGAATCGGTGCCCATTTGATGCCTTCGGATTGATTGGGCCAATTACATCAATACCCCACATTGAAAATGGCCACGGCTCAGATAACTGATGCAATTCAGTTGGAGGGACATTTATCTTGTCCCCGTGAATCTGACAACGATGACAGCTTCGCACATGCTGAGCACAATCACTCTCTAAAGGGAACCAGTAATAACCCAATCTCATTATTTTCTTGGCCAACATACGTCCATTCATGTGAGGGCCACATACTCCCCCATGTATTTCTTGCATTATTTGTGTGGCTTCATTTGCATCCACACACCTTAGCAGGACTGAGTTATATGATCTTTTGTACAAATTTTCACCACTAACGAAGAACCTCGAAGCCATTTTCATCAGGTATTTTCGATCAGAGGGAGTGCTTTCTTCAGGAAATTCTTGCTTCTGGACGTATCTCATGATGTCATAATACCAGGGTTTCCCATCGGGTTCTTCAATTATAGTCATGCAATGGGCCTGTCTTGTCAGGACTTCAATCTTCAAAGGCTCTACTTCTAACCCCTTCGTTACTTGCAACATAGATGATAGTGTTGCTAGTGCATCAAACAAATCCGGTTATGAATTCTAGGTAGGTATTCAAACGAGACGTCCTGGAATTCTCCTACCAATTCTTCCAAGTAGTCGTGATAAGGCACTAGTTTGGCGTCTCTTGTCTTCCATTCGCCCACAGTCTGTAGGATAATTAAGGTGGAGTCACCGAACACTTTTAGTTTTAACACTTCCATTTCAATAGCCGCTTGTAGGCCGAGGATGCATGCTTCATATTCGGCTATATTGTTGGTGCATGGAAATATCAATTTTGCAGCCACAGGATAATGTTGCCCATTTGGGGATATCAAGACCGCCCCGGTGCCTGAACCTGACAAATTTACAGCTCCGTCAAAGAACATAGTCCATGTGTCCTCTTCTACTGTTGAAATTCGGTCATCTGGGGAATGATCCTCGCGTACTTCTTTAGGGCAATCTGCTAACATATCAGCAATCACCCGACCTTTAACTGATTTTTGCGACATCACCTGGATGTCGAATTCTGAGATCAGGATTTGCCATTTGGCCAATTTTCCCACCAAGGCCGGGCAACCGAGCAAATACTTGATTGGGTCACTCTCAGTTACAAGGAATGTCTGGTAATGCAAGGTATACTGCCGGAGTCTGTGCAACACCCATACCAATGCAGCGCATGTTTTTTCTGATTTGGAGTAATTTTGTTCTGACGTGGTGAACTTTTTACTCAAATAGTAAATGGCTCGTTCCTTCCCATCATGGGGTCCTTTCTGTGCCAACATTGCACCTAGGGATTCACTGTTGATGGTAAGGTAGAGGGTCAAAGGGTGTCCTAGAGTCGGGGGTACTAAAACCGGGGGTTTCATCAGGTACCTCTTTAAATTTTCAAACGCCAGTTGGCAGTCATCATCCCACTTGATTTGTGCATCTTTCTTGAGAAGTTTAAAGAAAGGTTTTGCAGTTTCGAAAGCTAGAAATGAATCGCGCAATGTAATTTAATCTTCCCGTGAGGCTCCGGACTTCTTTCACGCTTGAGGGAGGAGGCATCTCAAATATCGCTTTAGTTTTTGACGGGTCCACTTCTATCCCTTTACAGCTCACAATGAATCCAAGTAACTTGCCGGAAGTTGCCCCGAACACACATTTTCTTGGGTTCAAGCGCAGCAACTTGAACCGGCGAAGTCGATTGAATAATTTTTCCAGGGTCTTCACATGGTCTTCTCCATGTTTGGTTTTAGCGATCATGTCATCGACATATACTTCAATTTCTTTGTGCATCATGTCATGGAAAAGAGTGACCATGGCACGTTGGTAAGTTGCTCCGGCGTTTTTCGGGCCAAAGGCATGACCTTATAGTGAAAAGTCCCCCATGGAGTAATGAATGCCGTCTTTTCCTTGTCTTCCTCCTTCATTTTTATTTGGTTGTATCCTGAGAACCCATCCATGAAAGAGAAAAGTTTGAATCCAGCAGTACTATCCACAAGAACGTCTATGTGAGGTAGTGGGAAATCATCCTTTGGGCTTGCTTTGTTCAAATCGCGGTAGTCGACACAAATCCGGATTCGACCATCTTTCTTCTTCACTGGTACAATGTTTGCCACCCAACTAGGATATTGCGAGACTTCGAGGAAGCCTACTGCCAGGAGCTTCATTACTTCTTCTTCAATCTTTTTTGACAATTCAGGCTTAACTCTTCTTAGCCGTTGTTTCTTGGGGGCTACATCAGGGTTGGTTGGCAAGCTGTGCTCCACGATCATTGGATCAAGGCCTGGCATATCGGCATAAGACCATGCGAATACATCTTGATATCTCTTTAGGAGGGCAATTAAGCTTGCAGCTTCTTCTTCAGGAAGGTTCGCGCCAATCTTTATCTCCCTTGGATCTTCTCAGGCTTTGCCTAAATTGACAACGATGGTGTCTTCGGTAGTAGGGGCCTTGCTTCTTCGTGGCGCTTCCAATTCCATTGAATTTCGTCGGAATCATCAAAATCATCATCCGAGTCATCGAATTGCTATCATGGCTACTTACGGTGTTGGTCTGGACCGTTCCCATACCCTCGCCCGCCGCTAGATTATTCCTGTGTCATAGAGTAGATAGGCTAAGGGAACAAATAAGGTTAGTAGCATGCATGCTTCTTTCTTTTGAAAAGGTGATAAATTGTGCTTGAAGATTTAGGACAAGGAAACATGAGGAGACCCGGGCCTCGATTTCTTCTTTCATTTGACGGTGGCTATCATCAATGGGCCGGTTTGGTGTGTCTCCTCATGCCCTCAAAATGTTTTCAACTTTATTTATTAGTAGATGGATTTACAAGGTGATTTCAAAAGTTCCTTGAGTGGAACCGATGTTGAAAACAAAACGAACCAGACTTTAATAAATATGTACAGGCTCCCACGTAGGGAGTATGCGAGGAATTAAAAAGGATTCTACTCGAGCGGGTCTGCACCCAAATCCCCGACGGTCCTTCGTTGATAGTGCCCACGAAGAAGTCTTCATACCGCCGCGCACCACGTCTCCCCGTGCTCCCGGCTTTGTGGATTTCGGATCATCCATGTCTCCCCATCCATCGGGACGATGTTGTGATGATGATCATAGAAACTTTGAGGAATTGAATAATTGACATAGTAGTCAAATTTACCACTTGGTTGGCCCAAAGTGTCTATGATTGCCTCTCCTTTATGCGCCTCCTTAGCATGCTCAGGGAACATGGTACGGGTGCTGGGTACCACGAGGAGGTGATCCTTGCCAAAACACAGCCATGGAGAGCGGAACGTGAATACCCCAGCATCCAAAAGATCTTGAACCTTGTCTCTCAAGATGGTGCAGTCATCTAGCGAGTGTCCTAATTCCCCTGAATGGTAATCACATTGCTTGGATGGATCATAATCAAGGAAGTACTCGGGGGTGGGATGGTTCAGTTCCCTGCCGATTATTCCTTGCTTTAGGAGGATGGGGAAAATAATGGCCATTGATTTAGGAAGAGGCGAATATGGCCGTGTGCTTCTTGGGGATAAGGGTAGCCGTGCCCCTCGCCAAGTCGTGTTAGTAGGGTCTTCTTCATTTACTACTAGCTCTTCATTGTGACGAGAGCGGAATGCACGAGTAGCTTGAGCGAAGTTTTCTGTCAAATGATGTACAGTCTCGCGTAATTCTTCGACTTGGTGTTGAAGCTGGATGAACGAGAAGTTATCACTTGTCTCTTCTAACTGCTCTTCCTCAATGGCACCTATGAAAATGTCCCCGAACATGGAGGTCACATCATCCGGCCCCTCTTTCTTAAGTGAGGGCCAAGTTGTGTCTTCTGGATTATGGGCAAGTTCGCTTTTCGGGGTTGAACCATTTTGAAGTATTCACTTCCTCTTCCTCATGCATCATCCCGGGCCGGGCTGGGAAAGTTTCCTCGAGACGGGGATATACAAGGCCGATTTTTTTCTTCGCTTTTTATCGGGAATATCCTAAACCGATAGTATAGGGTCTCCTCAGGGCTTCAATGGGCTGACGGATGCCCTGACCTCTCCTACCAAGTCCTTGTCCTGGAATAAAACCGTGTCCAACCATGATTTTTCCTACCATGATTGCAGCGCTTGATACCTCGGGGACGAGGGGCAAAGTCCCTCGAGTTTCATGTATAGTAGACACGAGCTCAAACGATTGATAGCTGGCTTCGCTTTTGTCACTAGGTTCAACATAAGGGATGGCCGTCTCATGGTAGATGCGGTGATCTTCCTCTCCTCGGACCGTGATCAGTTTTCCTCCAACCACGAACTTCACACTTTGGTGGAGGCTCGAAGGTACTGCTCCTGCGACGTGGATCCATGGGCGCCCTAAGAGGAAATTAAACGCAAAGTGGGGATATCCATCACCCGGAACAAAATTTTGAATATGGTTGGGCCAATTTGAATGTCGAGCTCGATCTCTCCCCACTTTGTTTCCTTCTTTGTTCCATCGAACGCTCGAACAGAAGTCTTGGGTACCTGGATCCATGATCTCTCTATTTTAAGGCGACAGAGTGTCGCTAGTGGACATATGTTAAGAGCAGATCCGTTGTCAATCAGTACTCGAGCAACGTGAGATGCGTTGCACTTGACTGATATGTAGAGGCCCTTGGTGTGTCCTCTACCCTCCTCAGGAATTTCTTCATCAGAAAATGCCATTTGATCCTTTAGAAGGATGGTACGACAAATTCCTCGAGTTTGTCATGCTCAATAGTTTCGGGGACATGTACTTCACTTAATACTTTCATGAGGGATTTACGGTGCTTGACGATGTTTGAAGCAATTCCAGCGAGAGAGATTCGTGTGCCGGTGATTTTCGTAACTGTTCCACCACATTATATTCGCTGGCCTTAACTACGGCCAAAAACTCTTTGGCTTCTTCGTCAGTGACGGGCTTAGCAGACTGAGTATTGGCTTGAGCATAGGTTCGCCCATATCTCGTGACCAAACCAACATCAAGGTCATAAGACCATGGCACTGCATTGTTGTATTTGTATTTGTAAGGTTGGGGAATCTCGATGACTATAGCTGTTTCTCTTTGTTGATGCTTGAACAATGGCTCCCTTCCTTTCAAAGACGCTCTCGGGTGAGGTGGAATCCTTCTTCTCCTTTTCCGCATTTAGCGCCGCAAATTCTTCTTCCCAGTTGATGAGGACTTGCGATATGGTAGAGACTATGCTGGTGTGGCTGCGGTACACAATTATTCCGGCCTCTATCATTCTTAATACCCTTTCCTCCATTATTGCAAAGGGTGGTATTTCATCATCCGGATAATACCCGGTTTCTACTAGCCCTCGATAGATGTCAACCATATGTGCATTGACATTTCTGATTTGACCGGCTTCAGAACTGAATATCATGTTTACTTTGTCAGCATGATCAGGGAGCGGATTGCTTTGGACATTTGGCTTTGCAGTTTGGAATGAGAAGGCCTTAGTATCCAGCAAGTTCTGGATCCGATGCTTAAGGATGAAACACTCGTCAGTTGAGTGGCCTACTTCTCCCATGTGATAGTCACATTTTTTGGACGGGTCATAGCTGGAGAAGCTTTCAGCGTTGGGTCGTTTTGGCTCAATTGAGAGGAGGTTCTTGTTCCGGAGGATTGCCAAAACCTGTGATAGAGATCCAGGAAGCGGAGTGAATTGTCTTCTATTGTTGTAGCGTTGGGGTGGACGGCTATTAGTCTGTTGTTGGCCTGTGCTTGTCTGAACAGTCGGGAGATGACCGGTGTTTGCAAAGGTGTAGGTGGCATTGACATCAATCAAGGATTCTTTATCTTTTTCATGTTGAGCCTTTTCTGGACGGAGTGCGGGCTCGGTGAACCAGCCGGTCCCTTAAACCCGTCTCAACCGCTCTCCCACCGGAATGAGTTGATTGAATGATTCAGCGATCGTAGTCACCATCCGATTGCGGTATTCGAAAGGGAGGGTTTTGATGAACATTTTCTCAATTCAAAGTCGGTTGGCTCGGGACGATCCGGGCGGCGAGATTCCTCCATCTAATAGCATATTCTTTGAAAGATTCCTGCTTTTTCTTTTCCGTGTGATCGAGATCCTCACGGGAAGGGGTAATGTCCATTATGAATTTGTACTGCTTAAGGAATGCTTCACTTGCTTCACTCCATGTCTCGATGAGGTTTATGTTCTTTTTGATGTACCACCTCAGGGCGGGACCTACCAGGCTTGATTGGAACAACTGGATCATTAAAGGTTCATTATTGACGTACTGGGTCATTCGAACCAAATACATCTGCAAGTGAGCTCTTGGGCAGGTCGTGCCATCGTATTTCTTGAACTCAGGCATTTTGAATTTTTCCGGCATTTTGACCTTAGAGTAGATGGAGAGGTTTGTTGGAGTAGGATCTTGAAGACCCTGCAATTGTTTTAGCCTCTCTTCAAGTTTCTCAAGGCGTTTGTCATGTTCAGTCTTAGACAAACTGTTGGGCTTTGCTTTCTCAACTATGATTTGGTGCGTATCATCCTCCAATTCGGGCATGTTATCATCGCATCTCTTCCTTGATCACCTCGGGTAGACGATTGCGGTAACAATACTTCGATTGAGGTCATTTTGGGAGCCAATTTTCCTTGGATGGAATCTATCTCGCTTTGAGAGTTGTTGAAGCACATTGAAGACTTGCTTCATTTCATTTTCCATAATCTCAACACGGCTTGGTACATTTTCTTCAGCCATTCTAGCTTTTGGATTTGGCAAATACGACTATGATGTGATTACCTCGTCCGAGAAAATGGAGAAAACATAAACAAGGGAAACACATAGAAAACTGGCTCATAGCAAGGGTCGAGTCTTTCTTATTTATTAACAGGAGATTTATACAATGGCAAAGGGGCTTTTTACACAAGTCAGAACGACCCTATATATTCACATTAGAAATATTCACATCAAAAGTCCCACTGCCCATTTTTATATGCGATGGGAAGCTCCAGTCTTGCGAAGCCGCTTGCTTCTTCGTACTAGCTTCGATACGTGTTTCTGCTTGTCTCAAGCTCTTTTCAAGAGATTCGATTCGCCCTTGCAAGGTAAGTTTATCAACTACATCGGGGATTACTGGTTGCAACTCCTTGGGAATTATATGGTTGAGGATGTAGAATGTTGATGCATGATGAACTTTTTCTTGTCCCTTTAACCTTCTAGGCACGACAATCTTCTCAGTGTGACATCTACTCCATGCGTTCTGAATTATGCAGACCTCCTCCAAGTAGTTGTAGTCTGCACGGGTGAAAAAGATTCGGAACAATCCTGATTTGAGCGGTGGCGGGATTTCTTGGAGGACCCCGTACTGACGAGCCACCCTATATGGATAATATGAGGTAGCTCCGGAGAGGCCCAAAGAACGGGATGGGGTTGTAATAATTAAGCGCAAAGCGCGCCTCTCTGTAGTGAACCATTTAGCTCGCCATAGGAATGTCTCGGGGACCGGGTTTTTAGCAAGTTAATCCATCGAGAATACTCTTCATTGGGAGAATATTTTTCCAAGGTTTGAAACTTTTGTAATGGGTGTTTAAACTCGTTGATTTCAAATATTTGCATGAGGTGTCCAAATCTTTTGATATGGGAAAAGAACCACATTTGTAAAATTTCTGGAGCGGCCCTCATGATTTTTTCTTTTTGGTCCTTGAAACGATTAAGGGATAAAAAGGTTTCAGCCAAAACCATGTTTACATATCCCGCTCCGAAAGTGACTTGACTTATTACCCCTGCGATTGAAGGATTTATGGCATTCTTTCTATATGGGAAGATGATAAGTCCAAAGAAGGCCAATAGGAAAATCTTGGTTTTTTGGGTCATTGATTGTTTTTCAAAACATTCAGTTAAGGATGATAGTGGAAAAGCATTGTTGTTGGCTCCAACAATTTCTCTTACCGAATGATTTTTTAAAAAGCGGGATAGACTGACTACAGGGTCAATGCCAAATGGTGGTTTAACGAGCTCCCTTCCCAAGGGCATTCCTATGGCGAGACTATACTCTTCCAATGTTGGAGTCAATTCAAATTTTCCAAACACAAAGGTAGATGTTTCAGGACACCAAAAATGTGGTAGCGCTTGCATGACTCCGGAGTGGATATTGATTTGAAGCAATGGGAGGAGATGACCGATTCTTGCTTTGACGTGCTCTTGGCCAAACTGATCTAACTGCTTCCACCATCTGAGAAGCTCTCCCTTGGGGGTAGGAATGAACTGGATATCAATTCTTCCCATCGCATATAAGAACGGGAAATATACGACCTGGCCCTATTTTGCCATGAGCCAGAAAAGACTGAGTAAAAGTAAATAAATTACTTTGCTTTTAAAGAAAATGGCAAGCACAGAGACATACAGATGGGACGTGTGGCTCGATTTCTAACTGAGAAGGTTTGTTGAGATTAAAAGGGTATCCGCCCGTCGCAGTCTCGCGTTAGCGGATACCCCTTAACCTCGGCTAAGAAATTCGGGAAAAGAAAGGCAACCTCTACATCGCAGTCTCGCGTTCGAGGTCGTATCTTTCTTAACACCATCCTAGAAATCCTATGGCGGCCTGTGTCCCGGCGGGTTGTGTGTGCCATGTGTAGTGTTTAAAACAAGAAAGCATGCAAAACAGTTTATAATCACAAGATAATTTATTTTAAGCAAAATAAGTTTCTAAGCCACTAACCTGCATAAAAAAAAACCTAAGTCAGTAAAGATATTAAACAAGACAAAAAAGGCCTAAGTTCTCAAAGTCCCCAGTGGAGTCGCCAAGCTGTCGCGACCTCTTTTTTTCGGCGCCCGCAATTGGTTACGAGCGCCTAAGGAGGCTAATGGCTCGGCTAAAATTAATTATGCCCGGACTCTCCCAAGTCCACCAATTCACGACTTTAATAATCTAAATTTTTAACCCGTAAATTAATTTTAAAACGGAGTCGCCACTAATCGGTTTGGGGTGGGTCGATTAGAAACCCAAGCGAAGTATCGGGAGAAATACTCGCTCTGCGCAACCAGAGAAATTAGGATCGGGGACTTGATTACACTAGTTAATCACTAATGCCCTTTCGGTACCTAATCTTGTTTAAACCCTGAGGTTTTTTGGATGTTCGAGGGATTTTCCATGCATTTTTGGGAGGAAAAAACATTTTTTGAGTCATTTTCTAATTTTTTGGACACAAAAGGGATTTTTTTTTGGGATTTTTTGGTATTTATGGAAAAATACAAGTCTTTTTGGCTTTTTCATGAATTTTTGGCTTTTTTTTTGGCATTTTTTGATTTTTTTGATTTTTTTAGATTTTTTTAGAAAATAAAATATTTTTCGACATTTTTTTAAATATTTTTCGATTTTCTGGAAATTAAAACATTTTTTAATATTTTTTTCGAAAATAAAACATTTTTTGAATTTTTTTTTTTTGAAAATAAAATATTTATTTTTTATTTATTAGAATATTATTTTATATTAAAATAACAAAATAAAACCGACCCAAAACGGGACGGGCCCGCAACGCGGGCCCAACTCAGATTTTTTTCTTTTTCTTAAAAACTCAGCCCACACACACGGAATTGGGCCTATTTTAAAAAAGGGGATGCCCGGCCCGCGAAGAAGCTGGCCTTGCGTAACCCTAGAGCGCCGGGTCACACGCCCGACCCGATGACCCGCTTCCCCCTACGAAAACCCTACCCGGATCCGACCCGAATTGCGACCCGGCCTTCCGCCGCCCAAAAACCGCGGAAACCCTACCCGACTCGCCGACCCGGCTCCGACTCCACGACCCGGAAAATCGCAAACCCTAGGGTTTGCGAATCCGCGGCGCCGAGGGGGGAAACCGAGGCATTACGGCGGCGACGGCGGCAACGGCGGCGACGGCGGCGACAACGGTGACAAACCGCTTACGAGGACGGCGAGGACGAGCGACAACGTGGCTGCGTTGGTGCGGTCGGTGGCGACACGGTCCGAGAGGAGGAATGCGACGGCGACAATGCGACCAGCGGCGGTGACGGCTACGTTACCTGTCCGTGACGGGTGGTGAACGGTGGCGGTGACAGGGCAACAACGGCGGCAACTCAGCTTCTCGATCCGGCGCGGCGTCGGGACTTGGTCGGGCGAACGGCGGCGGCACGGCGTCCGACGGCAACAAAGAGCAGCAAAAAGACCAGATCGAGGCGCAGATCTCGCGAAACCCTACCCTCGACCTCAATCTCCTCTCACTCGGCCGATCCGAGCCTCCACCGGCCGGATCTCGACCTTCTCGGTCGCTTGCCGCCCGCCTTCCCGAAGTCTCTCGGTGGAGGGTGGGCCGAGCTCGCGACTCGAGCTCTCTCCTGCGCTCGCTCTTCAACCCTTCCCGATGTCTCTCGGTGAAGGATCTCCGAACTCGCCACGCCCTCCGACGATGCTTGCGGCCAGCTATTTATAGGCGAGAGGGCGGCCGGTCGACGAAGCTTCGACCGCCGGTCTTCGCGCATCGAACGGTCCTCCTCGGCTGAACCGGCGTCTCATCCGAGCTTATCCAAGTGAAGCTCGCTCAACATTAATGGCGCCTGCAATCTTATCCCCTTCGGCCGACGTCGGCCTACTCCCTTGGCCGTAGGCCATCATTCGTGCGCGTCGCCGGCCACCGCGCGTGAGATGCAAAGCGACGAGGAAGAAGAAGGCGGGGAGGAGGAAGAAGAGAAGGGGGCCGGGCTCGCGAGAGAGAAAAGAGGGAGGGGCTGGGCCTTTCGAGCCCGGCCCCAATGGGCTGCTTTTTTTGCTTTTCTTTTGGTTTTATTTATTTATTTATTTATTTATTATTTACTATCCGAAAAGGCAAAATAAATATAAAAAAAACCTAATTAATTAAAAAAATGAAATTTAGGTGTCAACAATGTATTGTACTTGTTTGTTTATTAGTGATTTGAGTTTTTATCAAAAAGTACAAATCCACTATGAGACTAGCACAAACACACATATATTATTGAAAAGTATGTCAGCAGGCAATGATTGGCTCACTCACACGAGCAATCGCCTCAAGTGCTGTAGTTAGCACGTTGAGATGAGACGTTATGTACAAATAAATGCTGAAGAGCAAGTTTGGTACATAAAATATGTCGCCTTGATTGGAGTCAAGATGAGGTCTGTGATTTTGTTTATAATAAGACCGAACATGATATTCCCACAATCATGTATGCCTGTAAAATGCCGGATGCGAGCACTTAATTGGGCGCTATAGAAAGCGAGCTGATATAGCACTCGGGCTAAACATGAGTACGTGATTGGCACTTGACTATGTTTAGGCTAAGATCTGTATAGTGGATATGGTTAATAAATGACATACGCTCTTATAGAAAGAGAAATCCACTATAGCATGTAATTCATACTACATGTGCATTGTACGACCAATAAGGGAAGATGAGTAATATTATCCCTATTTACTCATTGTATGAGCCCTTGAGGTAATTTGTATTTTACCTCAATTTTGTGCCCTATGTTACTTCTGACTATGTTCTCAAAGTGAAAGATCAATGTTGCTACTTTAGCATGTTACGGGCGGTCATGAATAGATATGGCCTATGGGACGTGTCTAGGAAAGCAGTTGTTCTGAAATTGAGAGAGACATGAGTGCGAAGGAAGACTATTGTTGTTTTACATCTATCGCGTGTATTTACTGGTCGACCAATTATATCGCCCTATGTGGTTGCGGATGTAATTGTAAATACATGGTGTTTTTTTGAATATAGTCAAGTATAGCCTTTAAGGGATAGGTATACTTGGACTGATGTAACAAAATATGTCTGGGGCACTGTGAGACATCGATTGTTTATTTCTTTTCGGGGTTGTAGCCATTATGTTATCCCTAACAGGTGCATAATTTGAGCTCCCAAGTGCAGGTGTACTCACTGGTCGCATGGCTTATTTGCCAGTATGAATTGTTTTGTAAAGTTGATGAATGTTGAA
Organism: Eucalyptus virginea; assembly: GCA_014182375.1. Classification (NCBI taxonomy): domain Eukaryota; kingdom Viridiplantae; phylum Streptophyta; class Magnoliopsida; order Myrtales; family Myrtaceae; genus Eucalyptus; species Eucalyptus virginea. Next base: position 7,580,648 of record CM024519.1, read on the forward strand.
TGCCTTATATTCTTGATAGAGCGCTATCAAACCCATCATGTCCGAGTGGGAGATGTAGTACTTTAGCTTTAGTTGGTACGTCCATGATGGGGTGCGAACGGAACGCACCGTTTCGTCTTGATGCGTTACGATGGAAAGTCACTAATGGAGGGGTACGAAGGGAGACGTATAAAAGCCTCCCGAACACAACCGTTGGAATGGTTGGCAATTCATTTGCACCAAATTCTCTCCATTTCCATCAAAGAAGAAAAAGGAATTCCATTTCACTTTTTGCAAGAACGATCGGCATTTACACCGTGGAAATCGGGTGTTTTCCTTGTGATAGCATCCAGACTAACGTGAGGAAGTGTTGTTCGTGATTTATTCGCAATTCAACGTTCGTTCCGGGGCTATTTGCTGTTAGCGCATCGGAATCAGGTAAGTCGTCTTCCGCCGACTCGAATTCCAACAATTTCTAATAAAACCACAAGGCCGGCACCTTTATATATAATGATGTGCCAGTGCCAGAGCAATGCACAGTCGATGTCCGTTGGGAGGTTTGGATTACAAAGAATTTGAATCTTAAATGCTTTCATCACTTAAGTCTTGTTTTCTTCCCTTCAGAATGAGACGTCAGAATGAAAAAAAAAAGAATAAATTACAAGGCTGAGTTACTTTCGGCAACTTATTTTACTCGTTTTTGATGCAATGGCTAATTCGGACCATTACAAGGGGATCGAAATTTCTACATTCCTACTCTTTGGCTGGTGTTATCATGTCGCCAAGAGTAGATTACAAGCATGAGGGAGGCTTTTGTTTGCCATGAGAGGTACCTTGCGCATTTGAGCAAACGGATGATGCCTTTCCACCTCTTCCATCATACTTCAAGTCGATGTCTCTAAGTTCAATGCCTGTGCATGGAACACCTGGGCTGCAATTAATATTAACTGCAACTAACGAACTTGTAGTGCCGCGGATGTTTCTGAACGCAACGTCACTGATCTTAACTTGTGAGGACTTCAGGAAGGAGGGCAAGAATGAACATGGTCAGTGTCTTGTGTTGTCATGTTCCCGTAAGTATGATAAACGACGGTGTCATATAATGAATTAATTGGAACTGTTCTATTAGCAGAGTAGCAGAGAAAATCTATGCTTTTTCCCGTCTTGAGAACATATAACAACTTCATATTCAAACCATCTAGCAGGTATATAAATAACCAGATGAAGTTCTCCTTTCTCTTTTAAAAAGGTAAAGTAAAATCATGCCCGGACGTGATAACATGTCGATTCTGCGCGTGTATGTGCACGTGACCATGACCGTGATTTTTATGTAAATACTTCCATGAATCTTTTCCTTCGATTCTCCTCTTTGTCTATTGCATGAAGTCGATCTTCTAGTACGTGCAAAATGCGGTGCATGTTGCCAAAGAGAACGGATACCTGGTGTCGACATTTTTTTGATGGGCAGTACTGCTGATCAATGATTATAGGATTGCCAGCATTTTTGACGATGATGTCTTGAAAGGTGATGTCTTGAACAACGCCTTGGTATGAGGGAGCCCACGTTTTGATCCTCATGCCATTCTGTGTGTCCGTGAAGGTGCAGTTCCTTACAAAAACCGTAGTTACAAGCGGTTCATTTGGCGTACCCCGAGGCTCCTGACACTGATTCCATGCCCGGGCCCGCAAGCAATGCCCGTCACATTTATGTTTTTGCTGCCAGGCCCAAGAGATATGCAGTCATCTCCGGTAGATATGATCGAGTCCCTGACGAAAATGTTGCTGGAGTGAGCCATGTGGATTCCATCGGTATTCGGACTGTCCTCAGGAGCTGTAATGGTGACATACTCAAAGGTGATGTCTTTGCAGGAGAAAAGATTGAAGTGGAAGCTCTTGCTGTTGAGAGATGTCACATGGCGAATCCATGCGTTCGTTACGAAATCAAGTCTCATTGTCTGGTGAAAATAGACGCACAGTGGAAGAAAATCACACAGAACGTTAGTGATTTTAACTTGGCTTCTACATCTATGAAATGGGTTTCCTCTACTTAAGAAAGCTGTAAAAAATAAGGGAAGGAAAAGAAAGAAGAGAAACATACCACTGGGAGAGACCTGCAATTGGGGTTTTTGCTGCAGTCATTATACGGCCAAGAAGCAGCTCCTTGGCCATCAAGCACTCCTCCGGATATCCTCAGCCTATCAATGAACCTGAATGTAATCCAGTGGTCGATACCGAGTTGAGGGCTATTAGAAGCTCTCAGAGCCCCTTTGATCTGAAATTCTATCGCGCCATTGCAGGGACCCGTGAACAGCACTGGACCCAACAGGTAAGTTCCGCTTGGGATTACGATGACATTAGTCCCTTTGGAGCGGCAAGCTCCATTCCATACATCATATAAAGCCTATAAAAATCATATGCTTAGTATCTTGCATTCCGTGGAAGCAAAAGGACCTGCAAAGATTCATGCAGTGACAATTGAAATGTAAATGGTGTCGAATTACTTTTTTATCGTCAGTCTTTCCATCACCAACTGCTCCAAAATCTTTGATATTGAAGACAGTGTGTGCTTGCGCTTGATTCTTAGCGAGTACCGAGAAAAGCATGAGCATTAGCAAGCTCATGATTGGACAGGTCAATCTCCAACTCATGAGCAACAGCAGGGATATGAATACGAGGAAGAGAAGTATAATTTTTGTGTATACCATTTTAAAAAGTACATGAGGTTTTTATAGGCTTTATAAGATGACTAATAAGGCAATAAGATATCACAACAAGACACGTAAGGAAAACGGATAGGCTTTAGCTATCTCACGCCTCTAATAGTCAGTGACAGGAGGACTGCCTTTGGTTTTCTTATTTTGTACTTTCCAGTTTGAGGAACATAGAGAAATCCAACTGTATGCCTAAAGGCTGCATTGCAAATTAAATTTGGATAAGAACAATATCAGTTTAGCCATATCATCGCCACGTAAGATAAAGAAAATAATAAAAGAACGACGCTAACATTTTCCATTAGTCAAGTAGGATGAAATTGATAAAGGGATTCAATTACACTAATTTGATATGTTCTAGGACTTGGTTGTATTTATTGTAAATTTTAGTAATAAGGTAACTAGTAAGGTAACAAAATGTTACAATAAATTATAACGGAAGCATAAAAGGAAAATGGAGAATCTCCAGCATATCTCTTGTTTCTAACAAGCAGCAACATTATGATTGAATTTGGTCCTCTTATTCTGTACTTTCCAGTTTGAGAGACATGAAGAAATTCAACTGTCCTTAAGCCCGTAAGTAATATATTGTGGAAATGGAGATGAAACAATCACACGCATGCTTCAAAATCTCACATGCATATGCCGATTGGAAAAATTATCCAGTTCAATTATAAACTTTCCAATTGTGTCAATTAAGTCATAAATATTTTAAATTTTATCAATTGAGTCTATCTGATTAATTTTAACCAAAAATTATTAATGTGGGCGCTGATAATGCCACCTAAGATAATTAGTGCTGATGTGGATAATTTTTTTATATCTTTTTTATAATTTTTTATTATTTTATTATTTTTCTTTCGTTTTCTTTTTTTATATCAAGTTTTTTTTTTTTGGTCGGTTTTTTTTTTTATATCAAGTTTGGTGAGGGCTAGCCGACCCTTGCTGACTAGGAGGGTTGGTTGGCAATTCTTGCCAAGCTTGGAAAAAAAGGAAAGAGAGAAAGGAAAAAAAGAAAAGCAAATAAAAGAAACTTCATAAAAATTTTAGAAAAAAATATGCAAACTCTTTATGCCAAAGTCGATTGTGCCACATAAAATCATCGGTATCTACATTAGCAATTTTTCATTTAAAATTAGAAGAATAGACTCAATTGATAAAATATACAAATTTTTAATATTCAATTGGTAAAATTAAAAGATTTATAATTAAATTGGCAAAAATGTAATAGGTTTAAGATTTTTAAACAATTTTTCCTACGTTGATTTACATCAATACCGATGCAAGGTAATTGTTGTTGGGAGCACGTAGCATAAATCTGATACATTCTTCTAGGAAGATTGTCAAGAAGGTGAATAAGTTGGAGTCTATTAATATATCCAGTTAGATCCACATTCACTCAAAAGTTTAAGTCAATGAGTTATGAGTTAATTAAGATATAATAATTGATTTACACCACATCAATTCTCTGATGTGAAACTTTTACAATACAACTCACTTACACGCGCAGCCTAACAATTTTCCTCTCACGTGTGAGCTGAGTGTTAATCTCGTGTGAGCTCAATGTTAATCTTACTCTCCCTTAATTCAAGTATCCTTTTGCATTAACTTATGGGCCCGTGTTGCTACACCGTGATACTCACCTACCCAGAAATCACAACCATTGGCTCTGATACCATTTGTTAGGAGTGCACAAGTAGAAGTCCAATACATTCACTGGGGATTGCCAACATCTTAACAATGGCATGAAAGGTTGTAATGGATGCTTGGAACAACCATATCCATCTTAACTAAACAGGCAATCTAATTTCCTAATTGAAGTTGATTTTCCTCATCTTAAATTTCATTTGTTTCACAAAAAATATAACATTTTTAGAAAAAATTTTCTAGGAAATCATTTTTTTCAAGAAAATGATAATATTTTCCAGTATTTTTTTTTTGTTGTTTGATAAGGAAAATCTAATTTAATTTTCCTAAATAATCATATACTATTAAGGCCTTAGTGACTTGCACTTGGACAATTAAGAATTTGGATGCAGGAACTAGAGTTTCAAGTCCAGCCTCAATGGACCTTGACCTAGGCGCCAAGGACCTAGGCATGGGCACTAATCTTGGGTCCCCCGGCGAAGCTCAAGGAGTCAATGCCCAAGCCTAACTCCCTAGTGTCTTGACTAGTGTCCAAAGAGGCCGAGCTCGAGGAATCAGTGCCTATACCTAAATCCCTGACACTTGGACCCGAGTCCACAGAGGCCAGGCACAGGACCTTAGCTCATGTACTCGGGTCCATCAAGGTTAGGCTCGACACCCTAATGCCAATGCGCATGTCAATGGTGCTTGACCTCAATAATCTAGTCTCGGGTACCAAGGACCTAGTCCCCAGCATTAGAGACTTGGGCATGGACTACAGAGTCCTAGGCCTTGACTTCAGTGGACCCGGGCTCAAGCACTAGGAACTTGTCAATCATTCCTTCCAGCTTATAGTCAATTCGGCAATTTATATATGATCAATGAAGGTTTTTAGCATGTGTTAAGCAATTGCGTTGAAATGTGGACTGACCTCATCCTCCTTGCAATCGCCTTTGGAAACACGGATCGAGATTTGAGTGGAAGAATTCGTCGTTAAAACCCGGAAATTGTAATTGAATTTTAAAGTTAGAAATTTTTTTCCCTTTGCATTTTTAGTTTCACTACTAAACGAGGTAAAAACAACCATTTTCTTTCTCGAAAGTAATTTTCAAAGAAGACATTTTCCCTTGTATGTAGGATCAAATAATTGCTTTACTCTTTCCTAGATTCTATTTACAATTGAATTCTCCCTCATCATACAATGTTACAAATTCCCAAAAATAAACTCAAATAACACTCCTCTTTCTTTATTAATTTGCTTTTTCCATTTTTGCACACACCCATAAAAAGTGCTCCTCAAGGCTAAATTCCATTCATGATCGATCAAATTTAGTACACTTTGTAATAAAAGTCATTCAGCTTAGGTTCCACCTTTGCATATTAAAGCTTCGACTTCTTTTTGGATTGATGTACTTCGACCGGAGTCCAATAAATTCACTAGAAAAATGCTGATTTGGTAGATAAGCGAAATTTCTCCGATTGCATTTCAACGAAAAATTTCTTGGATTTTTAGTCAAATACATAGATTGCAAAACAAAAACAAAAAATTAGTATAATTGAATACTTGAATATAACATTGATTTTTGACATTTTAAAGAGAAATCATTTTCCTGAATTTAAGTATAGATTTTCTATTAATTAGGACAACACGTTCCATTGAGTCATTTTACTAAGTGATCCAAATATATGAAAACGAGAAAAATATTTTTAGCAAAACAAATGAAGCGTTATGAAGACATTATCTTCTTGTGAACGAAATCAAACTTACGGATTAGTGAATTTCTTTGTTGCTGACATATCTGTTCTTTAGTTAGCAAATCCAATTTAATTACTTCTCGTTTGGTGATTATACCTTGTTAAGCAGCTCGAGAATTAGCAACACGGTGAAGTGGATTTCTTTTTTCCTCAAATTTGCACTTACAGGAAGTAGTTGTTGCTCTGAGGATCATTTAGAACTCTGATTGTATCTCTAGAAGGATTTGCAATGAACCGTTGTATAAATGGAGAGAAACATTCATATAGAAGCTCCAGAAGTCGCACACTACTGCTAATTTAAGACGATACTATTCTTGAGTTCAGCGAGCACAAGTTGATTAACTTGGAGCTTTGTATACCCATAATAGTTACATCCAAGGGAAAACCATGCCAATGTTTAAAAAAAGGACGTAAAATTAAATCAACAATGGAATTCAAGTAAAATAAAAAGGATAAATATCATCAAAAACTCTAAATTATGCCCGGCATTGTCATCAATACCTCAATTTCCTTTTTTGTCGCAAAAACCTCCAAACTATGTGCATTGTGACACCTATACTCCAAGCTTTGGTCACAGCGGTGCAAATTTTAGATATCGATGACACCCAAAAAAGGGTATTAGTGTCAAAGTAGGCAAAAATGGAGGGTATTTTATTACACCGGTACAAGTGGAAGTTTTGATGATATAAAAATTTGGGTAATGGTGTCCCATTGGGCCTATGTTGGAACTTTCGGGGATATTTTCCCTTTTATTATTTTCTTGAGGAATCAAGCTAGAAAAATAAGTGTATTCACTTTTAAATAAATTGCGTCCTTTCCCATGAAGTCTTTTGAATCCTTCCGGGGCGTATTCGTATTCACGCCTCATGTATATACCGTTAAGCTTTTCTGTTGAATTCATGTATGAACTACTTTTTTGCAATGGGGAAAATCATATATTCGATTCTAAATTTTATTGTACGAACGTCAGTTTTATCGTAAATTTAATAATTTTGTCAATATAATCCTAATTAGTTGCGAGCAATTCTAATGTAGTTCTTTTGGCTAGTTGCGATTGAAAATTGCTATTGTTTTCAAAAAAGTTGTTCGTGTTAGCGTATCACATACGACGGCCCGTGATAACTAAATGCTAAGTCAACGATTTCTAATGGCAATTAGCCAGAAGATTACATCGAAATATGGTGTAATTGTTGAAGACTACATGGGAAAAATTAAAAAGTTCAAAAACCGAATATGCATTCGCATAATAAATTTAGAATTGATTTGGTAATTAACCTTTTTGGAAGATTATATTAAAATTTGGTGTAGATGCTTAAGATGATTAAATTAGTTTGTGGCAATATACTTGACATTTAGTCACGAATTTGCGGCGAAAAAATGACGCCATGGATAGTAATTTCGTGGTATAAATGACCTGATTTTTGGCTACGAAATAATATGCGTGGCCAATTCATTCTCCTGGTCGATATGTCTCATATTTAATAATCACGAAAATATTGTTAGTCGCTAGTAATAACAACTATTGCCACGAAAGTGTTTTCGAGACAAAAAGGTTAAATCTTTTGTCACGAAAAGCTTTATTGTGGCCACGTGTCAGCCACAGCAGATAAGATTTTTAGCTGTGAAAAATTTCGTGGCCACAGGTTTGACCTTCTGGCTAAAAATGATATTTATTGCCAGAAAAATACAACGAAAATTTATTATGGAGTTTTTTTTTCGGTTGAATTATGGGGTTAATAACACAAATGAAGTTTGAACTTTGGTTTATGTATAATATGCTTCTTAAATTTTATCCTAATATGCAATATAATCCTTGAATTTTTAATTTATTCATCATGATTTCCGGACTTGTGGTGTATGTTCAATTCAACACCGGACTATGTCAATACAATCATTTCATTATTTTAAGTTTAAGGATAACATTAAATATTTTCATATAGTTTAGAAACTGAAATGAATATATACAAAAATTTAGAGATCATATTATACATTGAATAAAGTTCAAGGATCACAATAAAAAAAATTAAAAGTACATTAGTTAAAACACGTTGTGAGCTTTAGCAATGAAAGTGGGTTCGTGGCTTAAGAGCTATCCTATTGCCACGAAAAAAACATGCTTCTTTAGCCACCGTTTGTGAAAGCACATTGAATCCTAAGGATGTGCATGATAAAATTTCTACTTCTTTATTTCTCTATTTCTCTGTTATCCGAAATAAATTTGGAACAGAAACTGTTCTAAGGTAACGCAATTTGATTATTCTATTTCCGAAACAGATTCCTATTCTAGAAATAGATTTGAAGAAGAAATCAGAAACTAAAATTTTTAACTTCTCAATTTCTGAAATTTCTCAATTTCTGGCCAAAAATCAATTTATGTTCCAGAAATTTTGTCATGTGCACCCTGAAGCACCGAAATACATCTTTCCGCCAAACTGACCCATGCAGTCCCCCGCTTCTCTCTCCATCTGTTCTCATCGCGTTTTGTTTGGTCGTTGGAGTGGAAGTGAAAAGATGGTATGACGTTGCGAGAGCTTGCTTGTGACCTCACTCGCAGGTGGTGGAGATCACGACGTTCGTGGCGGTCCTATGCCTCTGCTCGGTCATTGGCCACTTTTGCTCGGGGATAACAACCGATGGGTGAACGAGTCCATCACTGCCATTTTGATTCTAGCTCTACTCTCTCCCTTCATGATTATGAACTTAATCGGTCAGAGCATGCTTGAAATCGACTCACTCTATGCCTTTTGATTCGACGCTCGACGTGGTAGTCAGTGGAGCTGGCTCCGTGAGAGAGTGATAGAGATTGCGTGGAGATCCAGGTAACTGTTGCCACTCATGCGGTTGCTTAACACGAAGCATTTGGTCACAAGCAAGCTAAATGTCAGATTGTTCTAATTAAGACAGATCTGAGGAATATTATGCACATGCTGAGGTTTAAAAAAAATTGGCGTTTTTGTAGGTCTCAAACTAAAGATCAGGTTGTTCTAACCAAGACAGATCTGGTGTTTCCAGTTGATGGGGCTCACTGTGCAACACAAATTGAAGAGGTCACTGATGCAAAATAATCATCAGCTTGTACTTTTAAGCCAGATATATCGAGACCTAATGTCTTTTGATGCTTATAAATCATGCAGAGTCTGAGTTTAAACAAGTCTAACATTCAACCTGTGGTATAGAATACCATGTCACCTAGAATAGAATTAGTCAGTGATGTCTTTCCGACTGAGAACTCATTATTTCTACTCGTTTTCATTTCGGATGTTGGTGAGCTCAAAATCTGGGGAACTATAAGAATTGCGCTTGCTAAGATTGCTCGATTTGCCAAAGCTTAGTATTGACTGAAGTAACTTCTATCCTTGGCTGTAAATCAACTGCATGTGGTCAGTATTAGTCCTAGTAAAGTCCTGACGCAGGTATAATTAAATGCTGAATCCCTTGGCATCTTAGCTACTTTTATCTGATTCGATTGATTAGCTTGTTGGCCATCTGATTATATTTTGTTTTTGTCTTTTAACCTGCTCAGATGTCTGTAGCAAACAGGGAAAAAACTTGGCGTGCTGTGTGTTATTGTTTCTAGGTCAGTTTTCCCTATGTCACCGGCTTCGCCAACTGGTGATGCTGGCTGCCGGGCCTTAAAGTCAATTGGATTTTCTTCCTTTTTAAGGGCTAAATGAATAGTTGGGATTTGGACGAACAGTTATATCTTCACCCAGATTGGCGCAAAGGTAGCAAGAGGAATTCGGCTCCTCTGCTGGAGCGCCTGACATATTTCCAGATAGCGAAAGGGAGGGAGCCCCCTATTCGCAAGCTGGGTTAGGCTTTGGCAGCCAAATCATCTCTGCCATCTGCCGGATACTGCAGTAATCAGTACTAAGAGTGATCTCTTCGGGTTTTTCATGAAGTCCAATTCTCTTTTAATTTTCAACTGATGACAAGAAAATCTTCACCCAGGAATTTGAAGTTGTTAGTCCTGAGCAGGACTCTAAAAGGCTCCAGCTATCAGGCAGGCTGCCCCCGAAAGGGGGAAGTGGGTCCCTGGATGGGGCTTTTATCTTCAGGGTTTCCCCCACAAGAAACCCAAGGAACAAGCCCGGGGAGGGCTATGAAGACAACCCCAGGGGAAAGAACCCCTGGGGGGTGGGCCGAGCCTCCCCCCCGAGCCCAAGTTTTAAATTGCTCCACCCTGAACCGTCCCATCCCAGGGTATCTACCCCCCCCCCCCACAAGCCATTTATAGGCAAGTGAGGGGGAAGAAACACGGGATAATGGGGCCCACTGGGCTCTCCGGCCACGGTGCTTCTAGCACTGGGATCCCGACCGTAGAGCAGGCTCTACCTTATCCTAGTAGACTAGGCTGGCATCCTGCAATGAATGCCATCTGTCGGATACTGCAGTAATCAGTACTAAGAGTGATCTCTTCGGGTTTTTCATGAAGTCCAATTCTCTTTTAATTTTCAACTGATGACAAGAAAATCTTCACCCAGGAATTTGAAGTTGCTGACTTTGTGGATTATAGAATCTTGCAGAGGCTGTAACTTTTTGTGAGCAGCAGTAAAGTAAAAGTCACGGTTGAGTTTATATCAAAAAATCACAATAGTGAATTTTTATATTTTTGGCCCTCAATCCTGTTGGAAATGGTGATCCATTTTCTAGAAATTCCTAAAGTTAAATTCCCCGGATGAAGTTCTCGGTAGCTAAAAATTGTGGCTGGAAAATGTCCAGTATGTAATAAGCAAATAATCTCTGAACAAGTCAGAGATATAGTGGTGGCTGCAAGATGAAACCTACGTGGACAGCACTCAACATAATCCAGAATACTCTAAGGCGGTTGTACTTAGTCAGTGAAAAGGCCTATAAAAGACCATAGCTCATTCATGTAAATGTGTGTGGGGAATGTGTGTGGGGAGTTGAAGAATAAACCCCTTAACATCGTAGTCCTCCACCAATGCCACCAATACTCCTCCTACAATTATATTGTTAAAACTATTTTGTTCAACTAATAAAACTATCTTTTTTTGTCCCTTATCTATCATCTATCAACTATACCAAATATATATTCCACACATACACTTGCACATATCAAAACACAAACTATCATCGATACTAAAAATCATGCTTCATGTCCATTCAAATTTTCAACAAATCCAAATAGCATCTGACATGAAATAATTATCTAGTATAATGCATTTTAACACTGCTTGTCAATACCATATAAAAAGACTATGAGAACCATCGTCTTCTTCTTGATATTAAGCGTTACTCCAGTATTTTGTTCTTGGGGGATGTACAGATTGTAAGGATCAATGTGCTCAATTGTTTCTGTTGCGTTTTCAAACTTTGCACAAGAGACAAGCGTGGATGGTTTGCGCGAGGCTTGTCCGGTTCATAAAATTTGCTTTCCATATCAGGTACTCGTGAATATCTAAGCCCAAAGATCACGTTCTGTCCATTTCTAATACAACCACAAGGCCGGCACCTTCATATATAATGATGTGCCAGAGCAATGCACAGTCGATGTCCGTTGGGAGGTTTGGATTACAAAGAATTTGAATCTTAAATGCTTTCATCACTTAAGTCTTGTTTTCTTCCCTTCATAATGAATGAGACGTCAGAATGAAAAAAGAAAAGAAGAAATTACATTTTACGTTTTGGATCCAATGGCTAATTCGGACCATTACAAGGGGATCAAAATTTCTACATTCCTACTCTTTGGCTGGTGTTATCACGTGGCAAAGAGTAGATTACAAGCATGAGGGAGGCTTTTGTTTGCCATGAGAGGTACCTTGCGCATTTTTGCAAACGGATGATGCCTTTCCACCTCTTCCATCATACTCCAGGTCGATGTCTCTAAGTTCGATACTTGTGCATGGAACAGCTGGGCTGCAATTAATATTAACTGCAACTAACGAACTTGTAGTGCCGCTGATGTTTCTGAACCTAACGTCACTGATCTTAACTTTTGAGGCCTTCAGGAAGGAGGCCAAGAATGAACATGGTTAGTGTCTTGTGTTGTCGTGTTCCCCTAAGTATGATAAACGACGGTGTCATACAATGAATTAATTGGAACTGTTCTATTAGCAGAGTAGCAGAGAAATTCTATGCTTTTTCCCGTCTTGAGAACATATACCAACTTCATATTCAAACCATCTAGTAGATATATAATCAACCAGATGAAGTTTCCCTTCCCCTTTTAAAAGGTAAAGTAAAATCATGTCCGGACGTGATAACATGTAGATTCTGCGCGTGTATGTGCATGTGACCATGACCGTGATTTTTATGTAAATACTTCCATGAATCTTTTCCTTTTATTCTCCTCTTTGTCTATTGCATGAAGTCAATCTTCTAGTAGGTTCAAAGGTGCATGTTGCCAAAGAGAACGGATACCTGTGTCGACATCTTTTTGATGGGCAATACTTCTGATTTTTTTTTTTTTTTTGGGATATCTGCAAGTGTATGGTGTAATTTATAGAGAATGGACAAGGGACAAGATATGATAATTAAATGATCAAGAACATGGGATATAATTTATCTAGTTGATGGAAATGGATAGTACAAGATGTTTTGGTAATGGAGGAATATTTCATGATATAAAACTATCTTAACTCTACTCCTCCACACCGGTGGAGGTATAAACCTCACACACACAAATGAATGAAAGTGTGGAGGTATAAACCTCACACACACAAATGAATGAACTACAAGCCTATTATAGGCTTGAGTCACCGCCTTAGTACAATATTCTAGATTTCTATAGAATGTTGTCCATGTAGGCTTCATCTAGGAAATTCTAGATTGTAATTCTTCTAGAGACTTCTCTTACATGCTAGACATTTTCCTTTTTCTTCCAGAAACTTCATCTAGGGAATTCTAGAAGTTTAGCAACTCTAGGAAATTCTAGAAAATGGATCACCATTTTCAACACTCCCCCTTGATCCATTTTCGGGATACTTCCGATATTGTAGTTTGTCCCATGTCTTTCTTCGTTCCATGATCCCTTGTATCCTTTTGTTGGCACACTCGCACCTACTTTCGAATGTCCATGTTTTGTCTTTAACAATGTCCATATGTCTCGGGGCGTCAAAATTTTCTTAGTTGTAGTTGTTAGCTCGAGCTCTGGCTTTGGCTCTTGTAGGCTCCCGGCTCTAGCTCCGGCTCCGGCTCCAGCTTTGGTTCTGGCTCTGGCTCCGGCTCTGGCTCTTTTGGCTTTCGCTCGGGCTCGGCCTTGATTCCGCTCGGCTCCGACTACGCTCTGTTGGCTCTCGCTCGGGCTCGGCCTTTTAGTTGAGGATGGTGAGGACAAACGCCCATAACCATCCGATATGCCTAGTTCTGATACCATGATAAATTTTTTTGGATGTGTGCACTGCGGAAGTATGGTTTTGGTATTGATGATAGTTTTTTATTAATGATATGTGCAAGTGTATGGTGTAGTTTATAGAGAATGGACAAGGGACAAGATATGATTATTAAAGGATAAAGAACGTGACATATAATTTATCTAGTTGATGGAAATGGATAGTACAAAATGTTTTGGTAATGGAGGAATATTTCATGATATAGAAACTATCTTAACTCTACTCCTCCACATCGGTGGAGGTATAAACCTCACACACACAAATGAATGAACTACAAGCCTATTTATAGGCGTGAGTCACCGCCTTAGTACAATATTCTAGATTTCTATAGAATGTTGTCCATGTAGGCTTCATCTAGGAAATTCTAGATTATGGTTCTTCTAGAGACTTCTCTTATATGCTGGACATTTTCCTCTTTTTAGAAATTTCATCTAGGGAATTCTAGAAGTTTAGCAACTCTAGGAAATTCTAGAAAATGGATCACCATTTCCTGATTATAGGATTGCGAGCATTTTTTACGATGATGTCTTGAAAGATGATGTCTTGAACAACGCCTTGGTATGAGGGAGCCCACGTTTTGATCCTCATGCCATTCTGTGTGTACGTGAAGGTGCAGTTCCTTACAAAAACCGTTGTTACAGGCGGTTCATTTGGCGTACCCCCGAGGCTCCCGACACTGATTCCATGCCCGGGCCCGCAAGAAATGCCCGTCACATGTATGTTTTTACTGCCAGGCCCAAGAGATATGCAGTCATCTCCGGTAGATATGACCGAGTCCCTGACGAAAATGTTGCTGGAGCGAGCCATGTGGATTCCATCGGTATTCGGACTGTCCTCGGGAGCTGTAATGATGACATGCTCAAAGGTGATGTCTTTGCAGGAGAAAAGATTGAAGTGGAAGTTCTTGCTGTTGAGAGATGTCACATGGCGAATCCATGCGTTCGTCACGAAATCAAGTCTCATTGTCCGGTGAAAATAGACGCACAGCGGAAGAAAATCACACAAAACGTTAGTGATTTTAACTTGGCTTCTACATCTATGTAATGGGTTTCCTCTACTTAAGAAAGCTGTAAAAAATAAGGGAAGGAAAAGAAAGGAGAGAAACATAACACTGGGAGAGACTTGCAATTGGGGTTTTTGCTGCAGTCATTATACGGCCAAGAAGCAGCTCCTTGGCCATCAAGCACTCCTCCGGTAATCGTCAGCCTATCAATGTACCTGAATGTAATCCAATGATCGATACCGAGTTAAGGGCTATTAGAAGCTCTCAGTCCCCCTTTGATCTGAAATTCTATCGGGCCATTACAGGGACCCACGAGCCGCGCTGGACCCAACAGGTAAGTTCTTGGGATTAAGATGATACTGGTCCCTTGCGAGTGACAAGCTCTATTCCATGCATTGGATAAAGCCTACAAAAAGCATATGCTTATATCTTGCATTATGAGGCCGTGCTAAGATCAATGCAGTGACTATGAAATGCAAATGGTGTTAAATTGTTGAAAAAAAAGAATGGTGTTAAATTACTTTGCTGTTGTCAGTATTCCCATCACCGACTGCTCCAAATTTTTTGATATCGAAGACACATGCTTGTGTTTGATTGCTAGTGAGTGCCAACTGCCAACATAAGTATTAGCAAGCTCACGGTTGGAAAAGTAAATCTCCACTCCATTTCTTCCTGCTTGTCACTTCTGAACTGTGTGTCCGTTGTGACTCTGAGAGAAGAAATGTCCTGATATTTATACGAGTGTTTTTTGTGTCGAAAATGGCGGCAACATTACTGTGCTTCTGTTTCTTCTTCCTTTGCACTTTCCAGTTTGAGGAACATGGTAATCCGATCGTCTGCCTAAAGTGGCCTGTATAATTAATATATTGTGAAAATGGATTATCTGAAGTTATTGAGTTGATTCCTGTTTCCTTGTGCGAAACAACCGTATTTGTCTCAACGAATCTGGCATCCTTAAGCTTTCCCATTACTGAAATTCCTTCTTTCTAACATATCTCCTCTTTAGTTACCAAAGCAATCTAATTACAAGGAGTAATGGATTATCTGAAGGTCATCTAGGAATCTGATTGTGCCCTTAAATGGATTTGTAATCAATGGATGTGTTCAATGGACATAAACAGTCATATGGAAGCTCGAGAAGTGGTGTACTCCTGCTGGTTTATGACAGTAATGTTAATGAAAAATTCGTCCAGTGCTAATGAGCCATTAGGTGAGCACAATTCCCTCACACTTAGGACCGTCAAATGGGTGGCCGAGTCGGATATAGGTTGGATCGAAAATGGTTTGACCCAAATTGATCAATTTAACTCATTTTGACTCATTTATATACAATACAAATTTAGTGACTTGTGTCTAATCTGACCCATTTACTAAAATAATTTCATATTAAATACAACCTATAAGAATCTATATCCACCTATTAACCCACTTTAAAATTTTATGTGTATATGGACAGCAAAACAGCGAAAGTGTTAAAACTTGGCATGGGGATACTTAAACGCTAAAAAAGTTATGAAATATACATTTAAGTGTTATTTTTTTTTTTTAAAATTGGGACACCTGAGTATCAAGTCCAGCGATCCTAACTAGAAATCTTACGTGATAATTTTTTATTAATATAGCTTGCTTACGTGACTTGCCGGAGAGCTCGAGAAGTCGTGTACTTGACTGCTAAATCATCTTCGCCATCTGCGAGTACCGCAGGAATCAGTGCCAGGAGTGATATCTTTTGGTTTTTCGTGAAGTGCATTTCGATTTTAGTTTTCAACCAATGACAAGAAAATCTTCGCCCAGGAATTCAACGTTGTTAACCTTTGTGTTTTATAGAAACTTGCAGAGGCTGCAATTTTTGTGAGCGGTAGTAAAGTAAAAGGCACGATTCAGTTTATATCAAATTCATAATGCGAATATATATATATATATATATATATATATATATATATATATATATATGTATGTATGTGTGTATGTATGTATGTATGTATCGTCTTCTTCTGGATATTTAGGCTGCGTTTGGTAAAAAGTATTTCTGTTCCCCGGAACAAAAATTTCTGTTCTTTTGTTCTGGGGGACAAAAAAAAGAATGTTTGATAAAAATTTTGTTACCGGGAACAAATTTAGAACAAAAATAAGAAGTAGAAAAAGTTATTTATTGTTCTCGGGAACAATTTTGAGAAACAATTTTTCTTTCTCCTCTCTTTTTCTTCTCTTTCTTCTTCTTCTTCTTTTCTTCTTCTTCTTCCTCATCTTCCTTTTGGCCAGTCACCGGCCCTTGGCCATGGCCAGCGACCTCGCCAAAGCGTCGCCGGCCCCCGGAGACGCCAAACCACGACAAGGCTCGGCCTTGCCTGGGTTGGGCGAGGTCGACCTTGCCTAGATCGGGCGAGGTCGAGCCTCGCCGGTGGCCTTGGTGGCTAGGCGAGGCTCGCCGGAGCCACGCCGAGGCTCGACCTCGCCTCGGCGGCGCTATGACCGCGAGCTCGCCCACAAAGAGAAAAGAAAGAAAAAATAAAAAAAAAAAAAATATAATAACAATATTGAAAAATTAAAAAAAAAAACAAAATTATACAAGTTTATTAAACGCATTTCTATTCTTGGAATAGAAATTTTTTTGCGAGCTTACAAACACGTTCTTATACTTAAAAATTATTTTCGAAAAAAAAAAAATTATTTATGTTCAAAAATTATTTTTCTAATGAAACGTTACCAAACGCGCCCTTATTTATGTTCAAAATTATTACTCTTGCAAGGATCAATGTGCAAAATCGTTTATCAGCATTTTGTTTTTTCATAGGGAGACAAGTAGGCATGGTTTGCGTAAGCCTCGTCCATTTCATAAATAGGCTTTCCATCTCACTTGCTTGTGAAAGTCTGAGCCCGAAGATCGTGTCGTGTCCAGTTTTAATTGGAACTCAAGGTTGGCACCTTTTTATCTAATGATGTGCGAGAGCATTACAAAGTCGATGTCCTTTGGAAGTTTTGATTAGAAAGAATCTGAATCTTCAATGCGTTCGTCATGTAAGTCTTATTTTTTTCTTCTCATAATGAGAAATCATAATTACAAAATTAGGGAAATTGCAATACAGGTAACTTCAGTACATTCGGCAGAGTGATACAAAGGCCATCTACTCTTTGGCTGATGCTGTGAATTTGATCAGAGGACTGTAACAGATGATTGATTCTGTGCCGATCCAGGGATGAGCTAGATAAAATGGAGCTTGCGGAGAGTAGAACTTTTCCAGCACGAGGGAGGATTCTGTGTGCCATAAGCGGTACCTTGCGCATTTTCACAAACTGATGATGCTTTTGGATCACTTCCATCACGTCCATCATACTTCAAGTCAATGTCTCTAAGTTCGATGCCTGTGCATGGAACAGATGGGCTGCAATTAATATTAATTGCAACTGACGAACTTGAAGTGCCTCTGATGTTGCTGAACTTAACGTTGCTGATCTTTACTTGTGAGGACTTCAGGAAGGATGACAAGAATGAACATGGTCAGTATCTTGTGTTGTCAGGTTCGTAAGTATAATAACCCAAAGTGCCATATAATGAATTAACTCGGAACTGTTCTATTAGCAGATTAGCAGAGAAAAGTATGCTTTTTCCCGTTTTGAGAACTTATAGCAACTTCATTTTCACGCCATTCTGGCAGGTATGGTAATGACCAGATAGAAGTTTTTCTTGCCCTTTTAAAAAGGTAGAGTAAAATGATGCCTGGACATGATAGCATGTAGAGTCCGTGTGTGTATGTGTGCGTGAGACCATGACCGTGGTTTTGTATAAATACTTCCATGAATCTTTTCCCTCCATTCTCCCGTTTGGTGTATCGCATGAAGGTGATCTTCTAGTAGGTGCAAAATGTCGTGCATGTTGCCAAAGAGAACGGATACCTGGGAGCTACATGTTTTTGATGGGCAGTATTGCTGTTCAATGGCTATAGGATTGTAAGCATTTTTTACGTTAATGTCTTGAAAGGTGATGTCTTTAACAGCGCCTTGGTGTGAGGGAGCCCTCGTTTTGATCCGCAAGGCATTCATAGTGCCTGTGAAGGTGCTGCTCCCTAAGAACACCTTAGCCACGTCCGGTTCATTTGGCGTACCTCCAAGGCTCCCGATACTTATACCGTGCCCAGGCCCGCAAGTAATGCCTGTCATGTTTATGTTTTTGCTTCCAGGCCCTAGAGATATGCAGTCGTCTCCGGTGCCTATGTCCGAATCTCTGATGAAAACGTTGCTGGAGAGAGCCATGTGGATTCCATCAGTATTCGGGCTTTCGTCCGGAGCTTTTATGGTAACGCGCTCAAAGGTGATGTCTTTGCAGGAGTAAATATTGAAGTGGAAGTTCTTGCTGTTGAGAGATGTCACATCGTGAATCCGTGCGTTCGACACGAAATCAAGTCTCATGGTCTGGTGAAAATAGACGCACAGTGGGAGAAAATCACACACAACATTAGTGCTTTTTAACTTGGCTTCCAAATCTATGAAATGGGTTTTCTCTACTTAAGAAAGCTGTAAAAAAAGAGGGAAGGAAAAGAAAGAAAAGAAACATACCACTGGGAGTGCCGGGCAATTGGGGTTTTTCTTGCATTCGTTAAACGGCCAAGCAGCAGCCCCTTGGCCATCAAGCACTCCTCCTCCGGTAATCGTCAGATCCTCAATGTACCTGAATGTAATCCAATGATCGATACCGAGTTGAGGGCTATTAAGAGCCTTCAGATCCCCTTTGATTCGAAATTCTATTGCGCCATTGCAAGGACCCGCGAGCCGCACTGGACCCAGCAGATAAGTGCCGCTTGGGATTAAAACGACAGCGGTCCCTCGCGAGTTACAAGCTTTACTCCACGCATCGGATAAAGCCTACAAAAATCATACGCTCCGTGTCTTACATTACGCGAAAGCAAAAGGGCACGCAAAGACGAACGAAATGTAAGCGGTGTTAAATTACTCTGCTACCGTCAGTATTTCCATCATCAACTGCTCCAAAATCTTTGATATTGAAGACATCTCGTGCTTGTGCTTGATTCTTAGCGAGCGACGACATAAGCATGAGCATAAGCAAGCTCGCGGTTGGAAAGATCAATCTCCATTCCATTTCTGCTTTTCCCTTTTTTTAACTGTGCGTCGGTTGCGACTGTGACTGAAGAAATGTTTCTCCTTGATATGAATAAGAAACAATAAAAAGTACATCAGATTCTTATAAGCTTTACAAGATGACTAGTAAGGTAACAAGATCTTCGAGATTCTTCCATGTCTCTAACAAGCAACAACATGATGACTGGATAAGGTTCTTTGATTTTGTGCCTTTTGCAGCCTAAGGAAAGTAGAGAAATCCGCTTGCCTGCTTGTATAATTAATGTGTTGTGGAAAATGATGCTGAGACATTTACGGGCAAGCTTGAAAATAGGGTGTGAAGATATTGTGACAGGAGTCACTCCTGTTTCCTTTTCTGAAACGATCATATTTGTCACGACGGATTCCTAAAGTGTCATTTGGTTGTTGAGATTCGATTGAAATATGATAGGAGAGAGGGGATTTGAAATCCTCTAATCATTCTCCGGATTGTAGAAATATCCAATCCAATATTTGATTCAACCTCAGGTAGATTTTGAAATTTTTGAAAATCTACAACCTAAGATAGGACCAAAAGTCTTTTAAAATCATTCTTTTTCTAAAAATCTTTAAAAATCTCATCTCCAACGAGCTCCTTGTGTACATGACGACTCAAACCCTCTCAACCACTGTCATCAATAAGCAATCTCTAGGATATGGACCTAGGGAGCTTGACGACTTTCAATAGACAATATACAAAATTTTGAACCTCTCCGATATTTCATCAAACACTTGATCAACGCCTTAGTTCAGAGTTGACCAAGAAAGAGATCATGGAACAATGGTTGAAATGGGATTAAAAAATTCTCCCATTTTCATCCATTAAATAATAGTTAATTACTTGAAAAGTCTATTTTAAATTTTCAAATTGCAAAAATTTAGTTGTCAAAATAGAATTTTGAGTTATTAAATAGTAAAATAATAAAAATTCATTCCACTCAAGAACCAAACCACCGATCCGATCCAATTCTCAAGTGAGTTCATGGAAGCGGTCCCATCAAGCTTGACGCACTCACTGCAACATTTTTCGATATACCAAAGTAAAGCTAAAAACAGAGAACTTCATATTAAGGATTTTAGGGTTTTCATTTTTCTTAAATTTTTTTGGTAAGAAATTTTTCTTAAAAATTAAATATATATTTATATATTATCGGTCGGGTCCAAGTGGGTGGATGAGTGATTCCACATTTAAAATCAAGAATCAAACTGGTACCTACAAGTTCCAATTATTGAAATTGAGAACCGAACCGGTTCCCTTGGGAACCATTGGTTCCAGTCAAGTTCGGTCTGGTCCCGTTTTGGGCAGTTCCCAATTCTTTTGCATACCCCTATAGGAGATCATATATGTTCATGCTAGGAAAGTATTATAGTGAATCTCATGCCAATTTTGCTAGAATTATAGTCATAAACGAACTTGAATATGCTATAATACAAGTATTACATACTGACTATGGTTGCTTTGTTTAATTCGGTATCAATTTGGTCTTGGATTGATGTTATTTAATAAAGCAGAATGATATGCGCTTGCAGGAAGATATGGCTTCAATGTCATGTCAATTGGTCATCAAACGATCACGATTTGCGGTCTTCTATGCTCTGTTGCAGTTCTGAACGTGTGCCGGAATACATGGAATAGGCATGAATTAGATGGATATTGTTTTAGTTTGGTTGCCTTTTTTATTGCCCGTGGATAAGTGATATGCGTGTGCATGATTAAATGAGTCTTGGCCTGATAAATGATTTAGAGCACTCTCATATTAATTGAAGTTTAATTACATGATTCTTGCAATTCCAAAACAAACCCTCTACTAGTACCCATATTCTAAAGGTGATCCGGTAGATAGCCAAGTCTAGGGAAATCTCTCAACAAAGCTTGTCAATGAGGCCCCTCGAAATATTGCATGGACGACACTTGCCAACAAAATACCAATATTCTCTCTCTCACCTTCAATGCTTACTTAGAAGAGCTATTGCTTAGATTTAATTGATCCTTCAAGTGCATTTGTGCCAACATACTGCGCACAACGCCAATCACGACCTACTCATTTTATAGATGTGCACTTTTGAGATAATGGTGTGTGCAAATTAAGGGTGATTTCAGAACAAAAAATAAAAATTAGAAGTGGTTGGTTCTAAGAATAGTCGATTCTCATCTTGAGACTTGAAATTAGACCGGAAATGATCGGTTGTCACTTTGTGGAATTGGTAACTGGTCCGCCGTGTTCTAGAAATTGGTGAATTCCTTTTTCCTTTTGGCTTCTTTTATTCTATATAAGTAGGAGTTTCTCAAAGTTACAAGGAAAATCTAATGCACCAATTAGAGTTTATTCTAGAATAAAGAAATTAGAAATCTTAGCCGGCCCAGTTCCCAGGTTCCCAATTTTTAGAATTGAGGACTGGACCGGTCCTCTAGAAAACCATCCCGAACCGACTTGCTCCATGTAGTCCGGTCCGACTGTCGGGTTAAACCTAGACCGATGCGCACACTCGGGAACGTGTTGGATAACATCGGAAAGGGTGTCCCTCGGTTTCCATTTTCGTAGTCTGAAGCGAGATGCGTCCGACACGTGTGATGTCGCAGCGCCGTCTTCCTCACGTGTCAAGCCCACCTGCAAACACTCGGCATTAAACTCACTTTTCCCGGCAAACTAAAACACACGAACACACACACTCTCTCTCTCTCTCTCTCTTATGCCTCGCGTTCTGTTTGCGCCGGAGTGAAAGCGAGAAGACGATGACGATGGCGATGACGTTGCGGGAGCTCGCCGCCAACCTCGGGACCGAGCACGCGCAGGTGGTGCCGATCACGGTGTTCGTCGCCGTCCTCTGCCTCTGCCTGGTCGTCGGCCACTTGCTCGAGGAGAACCGATGGGTGAACGAGTCCATCACCGCCATCTTGATCGTAACGCCGCCACCCCCCCCCCCCCACTCTCTCTCTCTCTCTGGTTGAGATCGACACTCGCAGTGCCTTCTTGGTTCGACGTTTCGTGTGGTGGTCAGCGGAGCTGGCTCTTTGCTACCGTTTCCTTCTGGCCGTTTTTGTGAAAATCTGAGCTGAAAGTAACGTTAGACCATCGCTCCTTGAAGACGATAGTGCTTTGTCGATCATAGTAGGAGCTGCTGCTGCTTCTGACAGTGGCTCGAACATGAAGCATTTGGCCATAGTGTTGATAGCTTTCGAGTCGTGGAGATAATTATCGCTATTTCTTTTGTACAACAGACCAGAGCAGTTTGTTTCTTTCTGACCGACCATTAGAAAATCATGCTAGATGAACGCCGTTCTATGTGGTTCGAAGTAGTAGTTTGATGTAGTTAAGGTTGCAGATGTACATGAATGTCATCACCTATAACCGAGTAGGAAATCACTTGTAAAACTGCATTTAGAGAAATGGTACTTGTGCTACACTCTGGCTCCAGGGAAAAGAAATGATGGCTGGAAATCGTTATTTTAGTTCGATTTTGCGTTTTCTTGTTGTGTTCGTTATATCAGATTTTGTTACATAAGTGCGGAAGTGCAAATTAACTGAGTACAATTTTGCTAATCGAGACAATCTTCTCTTCTTACTGGGGTAAAGAATCATCGTCGGAAGAATAGCATAATAATTTACAGAATTCGTGCATAGCATGTGTTTATTGCTCCTACACATTTGCAGCCCTACTAATATCTGATGTAATGGGATAGGCTTCATTTCTTTAATTACTAGTTGACTTGGCATTCCGAAAGTATCAAAACATGAAGCAGTAGAGCTACATATTGAATCTCTTTCGATTGTGCAGAACTCCGGAGTTATGCTAATCTGCTAGTATCGCTTTTGCACAGGGTTGTCTTAGCGGAACTATTATCTTGGTCCTGAGCAAGGGAAAAAATTCTCACATTCTGACATTCAACGAGGAATTGTTCTTCATATATCTCCTTCCACCTATAATATTCAATGCTGGGTGAAAATGGCTTTCTCATGAACTATTTTGAAACGTCTTCAATGGATTTGTCATCTGTGAGACAAGTGGCTGAATAGATTTGCTTACTTTCAGATTTCAGGTCAAGAAGAAACAGTTCTTCCAAAATTTCTTCACCATAATGCTCTTTGGGGTGGTTGGCGTATTTATTTCAACCTTCATAATAACAGTTGGTATAACACTTAGCAATTCTTTGTCGATTCTTTGAACCGTCTACTTACAGTAATCTTCTTCGTTGAAAGTCCCATTTTCTGATATCAGTCTAAGTTTTGATCTTCTTTACTATTGGCTTAGGCAGCTGGTGGCTTTTCCCGAGGTTAAATTTCATTGGTCTGACAGCTCGGGACTACCTTGGTGAGGTCGTTGTCTTCTTTTGCCTAACCCTAAAATAATATCCATTTCATCAGATTTTTAACAGCTTGCTGCAATGGCTTTGTTAACATTAGTGATTGGGACAATATTTTCATCAACAGATACAGTGTGCACACTCCAGGTTGGTTTATGATGTTTCTCTATCTTCTTTCCTCTATTGTCTGAAGACTTCCTATTGTATTATTTGAATGTGTAGGTTCTCCATCAAGATGAGACTCCTCTGCTGTATAGCCTAGTCTTTGGAGAAGGAGTGGTGAATGATGCAACATCGGTGGTTCTTTTTAATGCAGTGCAGAAACTCGATGTCACCAGACTTGACAGCAAGAATGCCCTTCATATAATTGGAGACTTTCTTTACTTATTTTCCACCAGTACTGGTTTAGGGGTTATTGTAAGTATAAGATAAGCTGCACGCATTATGTTAAATTAGAACTAACTCATTTGTGGCTTTATGCGTCTATGGTGCACATGTTACATGATTGCTTGATGTGTAATGAGCCACTGGCATTGATTTGATTCTGATACAGTGTGAATTGCAGTAGTAAAACTTCGGCTAAACCCTAAACCCTAAATAGAAGTAAAACTTTGGATATACCTGAATACATGCTACGAGTGGTATAAATCGAATAGATACACCATGCGAGATTGTGCTACTTCATGGTGTGGCTTCAGTCCAAATGCCCTGCATGTATTTAAGAACAAGATCGGATTGATCTATGAGCCGATGGTGAGTGATATAATACTGCAATCTTGTGAAGCCCCCAGTTGGATGCTTCCAACGAACCTCAAGTGAGAGGTTCCTTTCTATGTAAAGATCATTTTGGATCTCCTTGTTTATGTCGACATTGAAACTTTTTTTTTTTTTTTTTTTTTTTTTGGTGATCATTGGAAACTGATACTAATGTGGTGCCTTAAAATAAAATGTCCTCCACAAGTCTCTTCTGACTTGTCTTCTTGTATGATACTATTGCTTACATTATATGCAGGCTGGACTTCTGACGTCATTTTGCCTCAAAATGTTATACTTCGGAAGGTAAGCTCTTCTAAACTGCAAAGATATTTGTTTGCTGCAGAGGACACCCCAAAGATGGTGTCGGTGCTAGATCTTTTAGACTACTGGCTGTTGAGTCTACAGACTTCGCCATGCGTAAGAAACTAATTTCTAAGCCTATGTTTATCTTTTCTGGGTATTTACCTTCAGACATTCAAGTGTGAGGGAGATTGCATTGATGGTCCTGATGGCATATCTTTCTTACATGTTAGCTGAGGTACGTATTCTGGGAGACATCATTAGCCTCTAGTCTAGCCACAAATGAGTCACTTAATTCTTAACATCTGAGATGATTCTTGCTCTCTGTACAGCTTTTGGAGTTAAGTGGGATTCTGACTGTTTTCTTTTGTGGCATTCTCATGTCACACTATGCATGGCATAACGTGACTGAGAGCTCAAGAATTACGACCAGGCATGTAGAGTGGTGATGTTAAGATCATTCTTCAGTATCAACCTTGGATAAGACTGACACTTAAATGCTTTAAATAAACTTTCTGTAGGCATGTGTTTGCAATGATGTCCTTTGTTGCTGAAACATTTATATTCCTCTATGTGGGAATGGATGCTCTTGACATCGAGAAGTGGAAGATGACAAAGTTGAGGTACTAACTTTCAGCCTGCAGTTAGTTGCTATAGAGAATAAGCCAGACTTGAACTGGTGGTCATTGCTCGTGAGCTGTCTGGATGCCTTCTTATATTTTCTTTTATCCCTGATCCCTTTCACCACTCTATGAGCTGAAATTTTGGAGCATCGCTTGAAAAGAGCGAAAATGCCAAAGTTAACACGATTTGCTTCTCATAATTTATAATGCATATCTTAAATCTTAAAGAAGATGGTTAAGTACTCTATTAATGAGAACATTAATTTTCTATTGCCAATCTTACAATCTTGTCTTAACCTTCCTTCTAGCTGTATCGGCCAAAAATGGCACACCGTGTGACTTTTCCCTAAAGTAACTGTATTATCTAGAGAAAGTTGAAGAGAAGCCATGAACTGGAAGGATCTGTTGTTTTTGGTGGTTGCCTGCTGTCTTTGGTCTGCTGTTACTGGTCCACATGGGACTATGCCAAGCCATATGCCTGTGGCTCCTTGAAGGAGCCATCGGACATAGCAAAGCACCAAGGATAATTTTTGTTCAGGAGTTTATGCCTGCTATTTCTGTTTCAGATGTCGTCTTGATTGTATCAACTCATAGTGGCCCTACAAAGGCACAGTTAGTTGCAATGGTTTAGCCATCTAGATTTTATTCAAGTTGCAAGGGAGACAAACAGTTACAGTGTCATTTTTCGGCAAATCTCTGCTCCTTCCAACTTTTTCTCTGTTGCAGTTTAGGGACTTCAATCGGCATCTACAGTACCTTAATTATGCTTATATTGGTTGGCCGTGCTGCATTTGTGTTCCCTCTCTCAGTTTTTTCCAACTTCATGAATAGACGTGCTGAGAGGTCATCAACAATTACCCTCAACCATCAGGTTAACATTTTCCTGGTTTTTTGTTCCATTTAATGTGCTATGAAGCAGAGCATTTCATTTTTCCCCAATATTAAACTTGCTATCTTTACTAGGTAGTAATTTGGTGGGCCGGACTGATGAGAGGGGCAGTTTCCATTGCTCTGGCTTTTAAACAGGTGCGTTGCACATTCAGCTAGAAATTTTTGAGTCCAAGGTAACTACATGTAAGTTACAGATCTTCGCTTGCTTGGATAATCTTAAACTAATGAGCCACTTCTCTTTGTTTGCATTCCAAGTTCACATATTCTGGAGTCACAAGTGATCCTGTCAATGCCACGATGGTTACTAACACGATAATCGTCGTCCTCTTTAGTACATTGGTATGGTCTGTCAATGGTCTTTACCTGGAATTAATTCCCATAGCTTTGAGCTCCACCCACGCACCTCTTTTCCCCTTAAGGGGTGGCATTCTATGAATTTTAATGAGCAGACCCCGATTGAACCGATGGTGAGTGCAGGTGTTTGGGTTTCTGACAAAGCCACTGATTCATTGTCTGCTACCGCATAGCACAGCCAACGGTCAGCAACCTCGAGAAGCAAAATTGCCGAAAGAGGATATGACCGTGCCAATGCTATCCATGGAAGAGTCTGCTGCCACCAACATCCTTCGTGCGAAGGACAGTTTGTCAATGTTGATAGAGAGGCCAGTGCACACTATACATTCCTACTGGAGGAAGTTCGATGATGCTTACATGAGACCTATATTCGGCGGGCCATGCCGCAACAACTCTGTGTGTTAGTTACTTGAGAGGACTGGCTAACTATACCGGTTTCGGATGTTTGAGCACTGACGCAAGTAGTATGACTTTCCGTCCACAAATTATGCACAAGCCATGCATATGTCAAAGCGTACGCATTTCGGCTGTTCAAGGTCGCTTCTAGGTGTCCGGACTCGAGGGGAAAGCAGCTGGTAGACAGAGATGCGCGCTCAAAGAATCTCGAATTCCTCTCTTTTGGTGAACACCTATGAGGAACGTGTCTATGACGAATTTCCCTTCTTTTTTTTTTGCCAAACTTGTCGGACGTGCATCTGTCTGGTTTCTCTTTTTTTTCCTTTTTATGGTGCTGTTGCCATCGGTTACCAATCATGTAAATCGGCAGCATTTACAGGTTGAAGATCGAAATCGCACGTTGTGCATGAAACCGTCATGCAAGATGGTTAGAACAAGTATCTCGCAACAGGTTGAGCAAAGTATCTTGTAATTAGCAAAACGCACAAAACATGTACGGGTTTTGCCAAATGGCATTCATGGCTCTCTTTTGACCAGAAGAAAAGGAGCTTCATTGAGGGCCCCGCGCTAATATTAACCGGTCTGGTTCTAGAAAATGTGCCAAATCCATCCTCGAGGACAATGTGATCATCCATGACGAAGGTATTGGATACCGGGCATGTCCATCAGCGGTCAAAAGAGGCTTCCGAAACTCGACATGGACGTCCCGCGCCACGGCGTCATGAGACTGAGATCTGGCAAGCCTCTCGAGTGGAACTCTTAAGCAGCTTAGACCGAGACCTGGAGTAGCTCTGTGGATAGACTACATTGCACAGAAAACATTTCATACTTGCAAATGAAAATGTCACAGTTTTACACATTCATGTTTGTCCGATTGTACTTTACAGGGGTTAGAATTTCCCAAGGATAGGTCTAACCTAAAATACCATGTCAGGAAAGCAGAGACTACGATTTCTGTGCCGTTTCACACAAAAGATTTTCATCCTGTACAAAGGTAGAGAGATTACTAAAAACCGAAATTGTCCCCTAAAAACACTGATTGCAGAAATCCATAAAAACTACTTCAGCAAGTCCAGCAACAAAGGCAGCCCTGCAAGCAGCACAAGATACAAAATACAGTCAAATGTAAGGCAGGCTTTAACCGAGGTAGAACATATCAGCACACATGGAAAAACCAAGTTTAGCAATATGCAAATCAAGAGACGAGGCTAAGTGTTTCTTATTCATGTCAACTGCACACCGAAAAGGAGAGGAAAAGAGAAACAAAACAATTAATGAGGCAACTCTGACGACCAATGATCCCTAGAGCTAACATTGAGCAATGACAGTACTGGCTTAATAGGACTGGAGTTGCCATATCTATATGGGCATGATAAACTAGAACATCTAGAAACGCATGTAAATTGGAAATGTATTAATCTAAAGAGATTCAGTGGAAAACACAATCAACAAAGGAACCGGAAGAAACCAGACAGGAAGGGGAGCAATGTCATCAAGACTCTCAGATCATATACCCTTGAGGAATCATATATGCTGTTTTAGACTAAAGAGATTCAATGGAAAACACAATCAACAAAGGAACCAGAAGAAACCAGACAGGAAGGGGAGCAATGTCATCAAGACTCTCTCAGATCATATACCCTTGAGGAATCATATATGCTGTTTTAGACTAAATAGAACGGTATGACTCACAAAGAGTACCTAAAAACAAACTCATACAATCTTGCATTTCTTTTTTCAAGAATATTGAAAATACAAAGACCTGGGAACCAACAGCCAGCAACACCTGTACTAAGATCTTCTGAGAAAGCACTAAATATAATTCATTTAGAACAGAAATCACAGAGATCCATCTCAGATTACTAACCAGCTAACACATTCAACTACGATCTTCTGATCAGGTGTCGCTGTGCCAAAACTTCAGGTATTCCAAGGGCTTGAATTCTTTCACATCCAAAAATCTCTTGAAGCTTCGCATCACAGAGAATCACCATTGAGTTTCGAGGATCCTAAAATGCATATGAAGCCAAAACAAAGTCAACACTATCACTTTGCTGTGACTTTTCCACTTGGACTCTTCACTAGTTTGGCAAAAATAATGTGGCCAAACAGAAAGCATCTCGTACAGCATGATGATTTTGAAAGGCAGGTGCACAAGGATGAGAGAAGCTGAGGCACAGAACTCAAGACCTCTTGGGTCTTGAGTTGGCTCCTCTTAAGAGTAATAATGGTAATACCTTGCATGCATCAATGTGCAGACATAATGGATACACTCTCCGTCAATAAAATTTCAGCTTTAAACTGGCAGAGTGAAATTTAACATGCCACACCAAATATTTTAAATGACTTAGTTCTATTGCACCAAGTCTTTGACTTCGGGTAAAATGAGATCACTAACTTGCCCCCAGAACATGGCCCTCCTACAAGACCTCTAGGAGGCATCATTAGCTTTCTATCAGATTGATCCTGGTAAAATTCTGCAGACAGCTTTTAACCAATGTGGCAATCAACTTAGTAAAGCAACTCATGATAAAGAAATTGAAGGGTCACAGATCAACACAAAATCATTGAAGCTCAACAAATTGAAACAGTTATGTATCAATCTCCCAAACTATCCTTCAGAATCCTCGATATGAAAGAAGTGCTAAACATGAGCAGTGCTTCCAATAACTCAGTCACAGCTACTACCTGCAGCTGGTTGACATTTATGTACTCCCAAATCCGTCTGGTGATTTCTGACTGAAGCATCTCTGGCTCGCTAACCCCAAAAAAGTTTGCCAGTTCTTCAGATATTTTGACTGATGGACCAGTTTCAGTACTGCTCCTGACTCCAGAATCAGGTTCTACCTTGAGCTTCTTTGACTCTGATGCTTCTAAATAAAACATAGCAGGAAATCATTCACCACAAAGTTAAGTTTAACACATATTCATTTGCAAAAAGAGGTTGCTCGGACACTATACGTACTAGTGGGTTCCATAGAGCTGATGTGCTTAGCTAGTAATTTGTTCATCTTGAACATGTCAGTGCAATCTGTTTCGAACACCAAACGCAGCTCATCATTGCAAATTATCTTTCTCTTGTTATTTGGGTCTTGGAGATTGTTCTTCCTAATATATGCCCATAGTTGCCTCACAATCTACGTACAAAAGTTCAGAGATTTTTCCTCAATATGTAAGCGAATAGTTAGAATCCAGACAATTCAGATTTAAAGCCATGATAGGACTTGGAACCTCAGTTCTAGGCATTGCCGGCTGACCGACAATGGCCTGAAGTTCTGGAGAAACATTGCAGAGTTTGTTTAGTCCCCCAGGGCCACCTCTTCTTTTGCCTTTAGCCGGAGCGCTGCAATTATAACAGCCAAATGTATCATTGAAGCATTTAGCTCTACCACAACTTGATTGATAAAGCATTTATATATGTCAACAAAGAGAAACGTTGATGAAGCACAACAAAAAGAAGCAAGCGGACAAATAGACCCAACACAGATAGAAACGAGTTGGACAAAGTAACTTCTAATGCCTCAACCTCAGCAGTTATATGAATATAGCACTAGCAGGCCCTTCTCAAACCAGTAAAAAGAATAACCCCGAGAAGGTACTCTGCCAGAAAAATCATTTAAAATGCTGTGTAATGTTTGGCCAGGAATTGATGGCCAATGGAAACAATTACCCACTGCTTCAACAACTAACACGTACACTCTGCCATCTTATGCAGCAATTCAGCAGCCATCTAGCAAAACATTTGTCCCAGAACCAATTCCTCTCGTCACCCAGAACCAATTCCTCTCGTCAAAACAAACTTTCATTTCAACAGACATTTGCGACTGTTCATATCTTTTTCGACCTGAAGCGTTAATGCAGAGCACCATCTTGATAATAGCATAACCCATCTCAACAACATGAACCGAAAACTTCGTTCTATTACACCCGCAGTAACCTTAATCAACCATCCTCGAGCCTATTTTCCCTTTTCCATCTCCCAAAATTCAAAGTACCCAACACTCTTATCTTTATCCCCAATCTTCTCAGCCACCTGCCACAAACCAACCCAAGACAGACCCATTAGCCCTCCCACTAAAATACCCGCAAAGAACAAAACCAGAGCCTGCTTTACCCTTCTTCTCCACCTCACGAGCACAAACCCATTAATAACTCCCTAAAGGGCGAACTAATAGAAAACAATTTCTCATAAAAATCGCACCTTTCGCTCCCTCAGGCACCGACAAGCCACTAACAAGCACAGAAAGCCCCAAAATCGACCAGAAATCGACGCAAAGATCGCACCTTTCCTTGGCCGGAAGGGAGACCGGCTGGACCTGGTGGACATGGGGATGGTGCTGGGCATGGAGATCGGGGCGGACGGGCGGGAAGGAGTGGAAGGCGGAGGGGGGGGTGGAAATTGGCGGGTGGCTGCTGCTGCTGCTGCTGCGGCTGCGGCTGCGGGTGGTGGTGGTGGTGGTGGTGGTGGGGAGGACCACGTGCGGCGGCGGGTGGGTCGGCTGCGGCGGGGGATGGGCGGGGAGGACTGGAAGAGGAAGTGGATCTGGGCGCGGATGAAGTCGAGCTTGTGGGAGAGGTCGACGCCGAGCTTGGACTGGAGCTGCTGGACGACGTCGCCGAAGGAGGTGAGGGGAGGGCCGTTGGGCTTGGCGGCGGCGGCGCCGGAGCTGGAGCTCGAGGAGGAGGAGGAGGAGGAGGAGGAGGAGGAGCCCCTGAGGAGGGACTGGAGAGCCTGCGATATCTCTTGGTCTGTGGCCATCTCACTGTGCCCCTCCGACCATCAATTTTAACGATTCAAAAAAAATTCCCCTCTCTCTCTCTCTCTCTACACACGACTTCCTCTCTCTCTCTCTCTCTCTCTATCTCTACCTCTCTGTAACTCTGTCTCTCTCTCTCTCTCGACCTATTAGTTCTGTATCTCTCTCTCTCTCGACCCCACGCTGTTCTTGTGAAATGACGAGAACGGCCCCCGGGAGAGCCTCTCGAGTGACCGGCGGTGGACGCGAGGAAAATTAAGGCCCAATTATTCGTCGCCGCGTGTCCCTCTCGTCCGTGACGGGGACGGTTAATCCGATGGAAACGGCAAGCGCATAACTCCGAATCCGCAGTTTGCTTGTACGGGTGATGCGCCCGCGACTCCCTTCCATTTGAGATGAGAACTCTCCATTTTTCCTCTCCATATTTCACTTTTATTTTCTTACTCGCATGTTCTTGGCTCGACACGTCGTTGTTTTCTTCTTCATTCTTTTTCATCTTGGTCGATCGAATATTAATTTACAGAATGAAAATCAATATGTGTGAGAAACTCTATCTCTGTAAATTGACTTATATCTTTGTTAAAAAAAAAAACTATTATTTGTAGTTGCATTATAGCTAGAGCATTTGAATTTTGATTTTTCAAGGATGTGGAGCACATTAAATTGGACTCTAAGAGATAACAGATTGATTTGTTAGTTGGGACATTATAAGCTTTAAGAGTTTCAACTACACATGGATTCATATAAACCATACAAATCTAGAAAAAACCCATGACTATAATAAAGTGAATAACCATACATGGCAAATATTAAATGAGTATTATTAATAGGCCCTCAAGCACTAGTTAAGTACACTATATTTGAAATAATCCTCTTTATAAGGTATCTGTTGTGCATAACACAATGGTAATTATTACATTAAAAATCGTAAAATTTCTTCATTAGTTGCTTAAGTAGTGCACTCGTTTACAAAATTCATTATGAATAGTGGACAAATCGGATGTATATGATAGAAAGTATATACCGACCCATCAACAAAATGATAATTTAGAAAATTTGATATAAATGCCATTTATTTTGTCAATCTCTCATAAATTTTGAATTTACTTATCTTATCCAATTGAAACTTATTTCGTCAAACAACAAATTGTAATCATTTTCATTATCTATTTCATTTTGTGTGCCTTTATAACTAGCACCAAGAATTAAAATCTACACGTTGCCCTCGAAAAGTTTACTATCTTATTACGTATATTGAAATTTGCAAAGTAGACAAATGAGAATAGATTAATATTTGCATCACTAAACAAAAAAGGAAATCTCATATCATATTTAAGCGCCTACACAAAGTCTTTGAAAATAATTCAATTTGACGTTGAGAGTTCGATGAGATATTTATAAGATCGTGAAGCCTACTCAATAAACTACTTTATTTTCATGAATGATAAAAGAAGGAAATCTCTGTTGGGGTCGCCATCATTAAAATACGTGCGCGTGAACGGGACTCGCTCGAGCGGAGACTGGGCAAGGATGGACTCGGCTCCTCAGGCGTCGTGCGCACATGACATGACGAGTAATGGAATGACGTGACGAGGAGGGATGGTCGGTTATCAGGTGTCCGCTAGCGAAGGGCCTTCTTCATTTCCTGATGCTCTCAACGAGCGCATGGTAATGAAACCCACGATCTGGATCCGACGTGGCACCGAATGAAGATGGAGAAGGCTGATTCCATGTCCATTGAAAATAAATTTTATTGTCCGTTTACCGGAAGGAATCGGGAAATAATTCACGAGAAACGTTTTTTATGAATTGAAAAAACAAATTTAAATGAAGAGAAAATCGAAAATTATATATTTGTGACAATTTTCTATATGTTATTTTTTGTTAAATTGAATTAATATCATGAAAAATTATAATTTTTTTTTTGGTAAAAATGAAAAATCATAAATTAGTATACATATATATGATAAATGAAAATTAAAATCTCAAACTTGTATAATCGTCAATTGTTTTTTTTTTTTTTTGGGTACCCGAGCAACCTACGTATCATTGAATAAATTAGAATTTGATCTCTCCTAAAAAGTTAACTACGTCGCCATCACAACTATAATAGAATATAAATTTATTACAAATATATAAATTAACGTATTAATTCAAACGTATAAATTTTGTCACAAATATACCCCTTTAAGATTTTTCATGGCATTATTCCAAATATTTTTCTTTATCATGGAATTTTAAATAAAATAAATACACTTGAAGTTGTTATAGAAGAAGAAACGATAAATCATGAGATTAGAGGATGTTGACATTGACCATTCTAGATTATCCTTTTGTTCGTTGTTTATTAATTACCAGAATTAATCAGGTTACCCATCATTTGATATTTACCATATCGATTCGCTTTATAGCAGGCGGGAGTTTTATTGGATATCTTTTTGGCAAATTTTTCAGGTTGAAGGATACTTCGAAGTTGCCTTACACTGTTGAGACATGTTATAGACATTCGTGAAGCCTCATTTAATGTGGGCTTTGAAATATAGATTTTACTAGTGGAAGTAATACACTTTTTATGAATTGTATATCTTTTTGGTTGTCAAAGGGTTTCGACAATTTTTTCCTCTACTTTCAAAGTTATGATTAACAAGTGTCTTCATACTAACTTTCCAACAAAATAATGTTAACAAGGATGATGATGTTTACTGAACATGGCATAACCGATTTTCAAAGTATTGCATATATCACAAGAATAATTAGTGTATCAAACAACAAAAATTGTATTTATGTGTGTATGTGTCTCGCACGTGTGCATTTGTGAAACCCCACCATATTGCAAGGATATCGTTGTAAATTAATACCTCAAATGAATTTATAATTTTTTATTAATTTGTCGTGCCATTTCATCTTATCATACATCATTATCATATTTTCCGTGCCTTGTTCATTTATTATTTTTGATGAATTGTCAAATAAAAAAAAGATAACGTATGAGTTCAAAGCCCACCGCCAAAAAGTGATTCCACGAAAAATTCAAAGGGAAAGGACTTTATAAAGTACAATCTAAGTTCACATTTTTCCAATTAATACGCAAAGTCGGTCGAAATTGGTCCGCGACTATTGTCATCGAGATACCCACGTTCGCCGTACAAATCCCGATCAATTTTTCCAATAATAATATTATTCTCCTTTCGGTCCGATCCGCGGCTCGTCTTGTCCGAGCGCCATGAATGAGATGACCGACCGGTCGGTAAATAAGACAGAGGAACCAAACCAAAGCAGGGTGTCGACTTGTAAAGGCGGCACACGTAAGATCGGACGAGTTGTTTCACGGGCGGCGCGAGTACTGTCCGCATCCACACTCGCGAGTGGCGCCAACCGCCCCCGCCCCCTCGTTGGATTTTGAGCGACAGTTCGGTCCTCGCTGGCCTCAAGGTCCTTAGCGCGTCTCTCGCCCAGCCGTCCTCGTTCTCTCTCTCTCTCTCTCCATATCTCGCGTCACTTTGCTCTCTCTCGAAGGCAACATCGAATGCTCTCCATCTTCTTCTTCTTCTTCTTCGCTTTCTCTCCTGTTTTCGTGCGTGGCTTGTCAGCAAGGCCTCGAGGAAGTTGACTGGCGTCGCGCCGTCGAGGCTTCGACGGGAGTGTCCGGTTTCTCGGAGGTGCGACTTGCATTTGGTCTTTTTACTGTGTTTCTCGCCTTCGATCTCTTGCTCGCGATCGGTGCATGCTGCATCTGTAAGTTTTTTGTTTTTTCCCTTTTTTTTGGGGGCTTCCTTCTTCGACGCCGCTCCCGATTCTCATTGCCGCGACCTTCCGCTTGCTCCGTGATCCGTGTCGTCGTCGTCGTCGTCGTGTGGAGTCCTGATCCTTTTCTTCTCCGCTCGTAATTTGATCCTGCATCGGTTGTTCTGGTCACTCGAGCTTTGCCTGTCAATGCGGTCGGTTCTCGACGAACGGCCGCGAGCTGGGGCGATTCAACAGTGTTCGGCTGCTTCTGAGTTCCTGAATTT
The DNA here is from genome assembly GCA_014182375.1 of Eucalyptus virginea. Classification (NCBI taxonomy): domain Eukaryota; kingdom Viridiplantae; phylum Streptophyta; class Magnoliopsida; order Myrtales; family Myrtaceae; genus Eucalyptus; species Eucalyptus virginea. The sequence goes on from CM024519.1 coordinate 7,616,579, forward strand.
CGCTTGTGTCGCGATGCCACAGCGATGATCTTCGGCTGCTTCAGCTCCGTTTGATTCGTTTGGATTGTGTACTGGAACATGTATTCGTACGGTCGATTGTTTGAAAAGAATGAAAAGAATAATTCCAGGAGATTTGCATGTTTTGGCATGACTTGATGATGCGAGCTTCCTGGATCATCGGGTGAAAACAGAGTTGTTTTTCCATGTGTTTCTGCTCCAGAGCGTGTCTCGATTGGTTTGGCTTTTGTTTTAGTGGAAACGTTGAATACTGCATTGATTCTGATTGTTTAGAATTCATTTGAGTCATGTTTGAATCACAAGTTTATACGACATTATAATCTGGATCTTCAAAACTTCGTGCATTCAGGTTTTTGGTTGCCTATTCTACTTCGAAACTCTGCTTTGGCCTTCTCCTTGTAGTGTCTGGTGATACTGATATTACGAAGTTATTTAGACTTCTCCACGTGAACTACGGTGGATATGTCAAGCTTTATTGGTGTACTCGTGTCTGATCCATGGCTACAGAGCCAATTCACTCAGGTTGAGCTCCGTAGCCTAAAGACGAAAGTAAGTTTTCATGGCTTATTGTGTATTGCTCCGATTCTTCTGCTAAGATCTGACAGATCGCGATGAAGCTAATGGTGGATTCCAATTTGTAGTTCACCTCAATAAAGAACCAAAATGGCAAAGTCACTGTTAAAGATTTGCCATCTCTGTTGGTGAAGTTGAAAGCTTTTAGTGAAACCTTCTCCGAGGAGGAGATTGGGGTAATATTGGCCGAGTCGAAGTCTGGCATGAGCAAAGAGATAGATTTTGAAGAATTTCTCAGGGTGAGTCAATGTTCATCTTCTTCTGCATTCTTCTCTTTGTCTGTCCTTGTGCTGTATTCATCCCCAATTTGAAGTGTAGAAACCAAGGTTTATATATGTGAAATGTTCTGGGAGGGACTTCAAAAATGAATGCTCTGGGAGTGTCAAAAATCTACCGAAGAGGTTATAGATCTGAAATAGTTATCTGCAGAGTATAAATGATGGAGCCTATTCATGATTTACACCCTTGCATTCAAATTAAATTGTTTTAGTGCTGCAATTCCTTCCTCAAGATGACATGCTATTAATTGCACAAATTCCACAGATCTATGTGAGTTTGCATGCTGAAGCTGCATCTAATAGGGGAAGTTCAAAGAACTCTTCTTCATTTCTCAAGGCTACCACAACCACCCTCCTCCACACGATCAGTGGATCAGAAAAGGCATCTTATGTTGCTCACATAAACAGCTATCTCCGAGATGACCCATTTCTGAAGCAATTCCTTCCAATAGATCCAGCGACAAACGATTTGTTTAATCTTGCTAGAGATGGAGTTCTTCTGTGGTAAGCAGGCGTTGCCATTTTTTTTGCTTCTTTGTCATCTTATGCTGGTACCGTAGCTCAAGTTTTGATATGCATTTTGGCCTGATCCAGCAAGCTCATCAATGTTGCTGTGCCCGGGACAATTGATGAGCGAGCTATCAATACCAAGCGAGTGCTCAATCCATGGGAGAGGAATGAGAACCATACTCTGTGTCTCAACTCAGCAACGGCAATTGGTTGTACTGTGGTCAATATAGGCACGCAAGACTTGGTTGAAGGAAGGGTAAGAATGTGTCATCAGTCTTTTTGTTTGTTCTTCAGTGACTATGATTGATGTTTCCATAGTCTTAATTAAACCCTTTCAAAATTTGTGCAGCCACATCTGGTGCTTGGATTGATTTCTCAGATTATAAAGGTAAAAGCCAAAGCTTCTTGCACATGTGGATTAATTTGAACTCTTAAACAATTGGATACTTTGACGCCGGCACTTCCATCACAACCTCATCTCAGTACAGAATGTTGCACATTGGTTATCTCTTTAATGTTACTTGTCTGATATCAGATTAATGTGGCAATTTTAGATTCAATTGTTAGCCGATCTCAACCTCAAGAAGACACCTCAGCTTGTGGAATTGGTAGACGATAGCAAGGTATAACGGCTTATATCTAGTGCTAATATTGAGGTCAATTTTATCTTGTTCGTTTATCTATTTAAAGTAAAAAATCAAAGTCTATCCATCATATGTTTTATATTTTTATTTGGTGCTGCAGGATGTTGAGGAGCTCATGGGTCTAGCCCCTGAGAAGGTTTTATTGAGATGGATGAACTTTCATCTCAAGAAAGCAGGCTACAAGAAAACTGTTTCGAATTTCTCTTCTGATGTAAAGGTAATCTCAAGAAGGATTATTATTTTACTTGACTTTGCAGGCTGGAGTTAGTGAAATATTCATTTTAATGAGTCGGTTCAATGTTAGAAAAGACTGGTTACTAGTTTAGTGCAAAGCCAAGAAGTTGTCTTCTAGTATTATTTAGTATGACTATGCCTCTCTCAAGAATGTTGCACATGTTTACAGCGATATCAACGGTTCTGCCTTGGATTGTAGTTTAAAGATTAATTCATGCTTCTCTTCCTTTCCTCCCTATAGGGAACTATTGCAGCACAACTTATCTCCCACAGAAGTTATCCGCATTTGCTTGCAATTCCATTATACTTTCTGGTTTTTTATATGGATAATTTCAAGCTTGAACTTGTTGTGCCATTTATATGCAGGATGGAGAGGCGTATGCATATCTACTGAATGTTCTTGCTCCAGAGCACTGCAGTCCAGCCACACTAGATGCAAAAGATCCAAATGAGAGGGCAAAACTGATACTTGATCATGCTGAGAAAATGGACTGCAAAAGATACTTAACCCCAAAAGATATTGTTGAGGGCTCATCAAATTTAAATCTTGCATTTGTTGCACAAATATTTCATCAAAGGTACAAATTTGAAGAGCTGTACGTTGTGCTGAGTATTTTTTTTGGACATCTTGTTTTGAGTACTACTTGTTGTTGTCTTTATTACTTCTCATTTCTAAAAAATTGGTGTTAAGCTTGTGTGAGAGACCTTCAGGATGAAGATTATATCTGCCGGGTGAAGTTTCGTCTCTCTGAGTATTGTACACCCATATTCTTATTCCTCTGCTTTATCAAAAGTGAGAAGTGGGATTTTTAAATTTACTCTGTCATTGTAGACAGGGTAGAACCTGAAATTGACAACGTGCCTTCTCTTCACTCCACAAAAAATCAAATTTTTGGTTGTCTGATTATTAATTGAGATGCTTTTTCATACCAAATAGGAGTAGCCTGCTGTTATTTTTGGTGAACATACTTTGGCTGCACAAACAATATAAAAGCCGAAGGTATAAGCTTATAACCTAGGACCGATATTATGGTGCATCGTGCCTTTCAGAAAAGTATGGATTGACATGTGTTGGATCAAGAATGTTCCTAACGTCCACAAGAATTAATTTACAATTAAGTAGGCATTAAACTCTGCTTGTTGTTAGTATGGCTCCTCTTCCCTTGTGCTTGAAAAGTTCAATTTACTTGTACCCTGTCTTTGCTTGCCTTAGCAGGATAAGGTTACTTTTCATTGTTACTTTTTTGTTCTCATTTACTGTATGTAAATCTCATGTTGACTAAGAGAATTTAATGTGATTACTTTTGTAGAAATGGCCTGTCTACAGACAGCAGAAGTGTTACATATGCAGAGATGATGACTGATGATATTCAGACATCAAGAGAAGAAAGATGCTTCCGCCTCTGGATTAATAGTCTGGGTATTGTTAGCTATGTCAACAATGTCTTTGAGGATGTCAGAAATGGGTAAATATTCGTTCCTGTGTCACCTTCATCTTATCTACCACTGTCTCTTTTTCTAATTGTCCTGATGCTAGTTTTCAGTTAAATGATACGAGATTTACCCTACCATAGGATGAATTTTTCCTGAAATTCTTTAGAGCTTTTCTTTCACGTTATCCTTTTTTTCTAAAAAGCAAGCCTGAACTTTTTTTATGCATTCATGTTTCCAGGCCTAAAGGTAAGAAAGATAAGAACAAGTACCTCTTCCAAATTAGCGTGACTGAAATTTTATACGTATGCAGATGCGTACTTCTGGAAGTGCTTGACAAGGTCTCTCCCGGGTCAGTTAACTGGAAGCAGGCATCGAAACCTCCAATCAAGATGCCTTTCAGAAAAGTAGAGAACTGCAATCAAGTAATTAGGATTGGAAAGCAGTTGAAGTTCTCTCTAGTGAATGTAGCTGGAAATGACTTTGTTTCAGGAAGTAAGAAGCTTATACTCGGTAATTTTCTGATTTCTAAGAATCTTTGTCAGTTAAATTCAAGAGTTTTCTGATACAGGATCATCATTTGGTCCTCACGTTCGTTGTTTCCCTTATTCAAACTAATGAGATGAAATAATTCAATCATGGTTGTAATTAGGCATTGAAAGATTCAATTTTGGTTTTCATTTAAGTCAACTTGCTACTTTTTCGTGTGTTCAAAAATTAAACCATGGAGGTAATATTCAGTTCTTCGGTTTTTGGATTATTAAGAAAGCAACATTATTTGATCCACTGGAAATTTCACTTTAGTAACTTTTCGAGTAAATTTTGATTTGAGGTTGATTATGGCCTCAAAGTTCGGACAATTTTGTTATGACCTAGGATGTCATGCTCTGTAGTATTGCTAGTACCCTTTCCCTGAATCTAATCAGTGGAAGATTTAGGAAACAATTACGGAGCAGTTGATCTATTTGTGGTTTGGTAAGACTGTAGATGCAATATTTGATGTCTGCAATTGCTTTTGATGATACTTGTGATGGGGCTACAAAGTGTTAGTCCTTATACAAGAAGCTCAAGTTTGTATGCATCTTTTTCAGCTTTCCTGTGGCAGTTGATGAGATTTAGCATGCTTCAACTTTTAAAGAACTTGAGATTCCACTCCCATGGAAAGGAGATCACAGATGCCGATATCCTGAATTGGGCAAATGAGAAAGTCAAGAGCACGGGAAGAACTTCTCAGATAGAGAGCTTCAAGGTCATTTTTGAGGCAGAACATTTCAGCCCTTTATAGTTGGAATTCTTATTTATATCTGCTAATGGTATGTGAAACCTTTGATTCAGGATAAGAGTTTATCTAATGGAATATTCTTCCTCGAGCTTTTGAGTTCAGTGGAACCAAGGGTGGTCAATTGGAATCTTGTAACAAAAGGCGAAAGTGGTAAGATTTTGATAGTGCGATGATGGCTGCACCTAATTTTCTTTGACAGTTCATTGGCATGCTCAATTATAGTTTGCGCTTTGGAAATTCTGCGAAGATACTGATTTAAAATAATGGGTACCTGTGCTCGGTGAATTTACAGTGGAAGAAAAGAAGTTGAATGCAACATATATAATCAGTGTCGCAAGAAAGCTTGGCTGTTCCATCTTCTTGCTACCTGAGGACATCATGGAGGTAAGAATGGAAAGTCATCAACTATTTACTCTGTTAGGAGAATCTGTTTTAAGGCTTGAGGAAATTGGCATTGCCATTTCTTCCGAAATCATTTCATTTTGTTTGGGTCTAAGAGATAACACTGTGATAAGCTAGCATTGACGTTGTTGATGATTAGGTTCACTTAACTGCATGGGCAAAAGGACTAACTTTTCAATCTTTTAGCTTACATGAGGTGCAGATGTAGAAGTCTTGTAGTGTGCTCCTTTGTGAATCCAATTAATACATTTTATGGGTGGGGCAGGTAAACCAGAAGATGATGCTCACTCTAGCAGCCAGCATCATGTACTGGAGTCTGCAACAGCCCGTGGGGGACTCAGAGTCATGTCCCAGCCCTGCCGAGTCAACCATCACCACCATCGCTACTCCTGATGCCTCCCCAGCACCATCCATAAACGAGGAGGACGAGAACTCCTCCTTGAGCGGTGAAGTGTCAAACATGACTATTGACGATAATGTCTCCGATACGACGACAGTCTCCTCTCAACTTGACAACGAGGAGACTCCTGTGTGTGAATGACCAATGAGCAGATGTAGGATATAGGATCATCAATATCTACAGGTCACTGAGGGAGGAGTCACTGTCTTTCCTTTCAGCTTCAAACTTGAATCGCGACCAACATCCCTCTCAGACATCATTTTGTCAGTCGGAGAAGAGAACGCAGGAGAAATAGAATCGGCAAAAGAGGCGGTCGGAAAAATTGATGAAGCAAATGAATGATGTGCATTCGTTGAACCGCCCGAAAGGTGTATATTTCAGTTTGTCGATTTTGTTGTTGTAGTTCTTTTTTCCTTTCTCTTTTCTGATGTGGTCTAAACATGCATCAGGCCATGCTCTCCATGGTTATTACGAAAAAAGTGGTTTCGGCACATCGTGTAATTTATATGTCCGTCGCCCCACCAATTTGCATTCCCCTTGGGGATGGTAAAATCCGCTCTGCTGGCATCACAGCGTGCTTCTGGATCAGAGTTTCTCCGGCCTGACCTTCCTGCAGTTTGTACGACTCTTCACTGAATGCGTCGATTTGAAACTTCCAATACGATTCAATCGTTTTCAGGCTATCGAATTTCTATCATTTTATTTCATCCAAATGAGATCATAAATGAGAAGAGTTATGGCTTTCCGCATTTTGTAAGTTTGACAGTAAGGAGTACCTGAGTGATATGGTTCGTGATCAGTTTTTTTTTTTCAAGTGACAAATGCACTAGACGTATTAAAATTTATCACGAAAATATAATCTATTTCTTAAAATTTCAAAGCTGCTTTAACCGAGTCCTAAAATTTCACAGCTTTGTAAGTTGTCTGAATTAACGGAATGGAAAGCATATTAAATTTGGAGAATGAGCATAGTAATTAAAGAACGCCACCGCCTGTACGCGCTTAGTAATTGACCGACATGGTGGGCCTACGGTTTGCTGAGCACAATGTTGAGGAGGTTTCGCTGGAGAGATCATAAAGAAGGAATTCCGTATGAAAACGAAAGGATCAAACTTGTCATGAGTCGTAACCGCTAGAGCTCTATGCGCTGAAATTGACAAGGTTTATACATTTTTTTGGGGGAAAAAGCCACCAAAATCCCCAAACTTTGCCTAAATGATAAATTTACCCCAAACTTTTTTATTATGACATGAAAAACCCCAAAATTTACTAATTGAGACACATTTACCCCAATTTTTTTGGGACACAAAAACCCCGAACTTGTATTTGACATATTTATCCTAAACTATAGGGCATTTCATCTTTTACTTTTTAAATTTTTTTTCTTCTCTCTTCCCTCCAAAGGGAAGCCAAACTTAGGCAAGGGCTGCCCTCGCCTGGGCTGGCTAGGGCGACCCTTGCCGACATCGAGCAAGGGTGGCCCTCGCCTCGGTGTTGCCCTCGCCAGATCTGGCCTAGGCGAGGATAGCCCTTGCCAGATTCGACGAGGGCAACACCTAGGTGAGGGCCGCACTTGCTTGAGTCTAGCTTCCCTCCACCATGGCGGAGGGAAGAAAGAAGAAGAAAAAAGGAAAAAGAAAAAAGAAAAAGTAAGATGAAAATGCTCTTGATGGGGTAAATGTGTCATAGTTAACAAAATTTGAAGTTTTTCATGTCACAAATAAAGTTTGAGATAAATTTGTCACTTTGGGCAAAATTTGAAATTTTTGGTGGCTTTTTCCCATTTTTTGGCACCTTGGGATTCATTTGGTAATACTTCTATTTCGCGGAATAATTTATTTTCAAAAATAGTATTTTTCTATTTCTATTCCCCAGAATAATTTCTCGATAAAATAACGTGTTTAGTAACTATACAAAATTTCTATTTTTGAAATGGTAAAAGAATAAAAATGCGTTTGGTACATTCACAAAATTTATTATAATGTAGAATTTATTTTGATTTTTTTTCTTATTCTTCCTTATGGTCGTTGCCGATGACCACCAACAACATTGCCCACTGCTTGTCACCACCGATTGCTGTCAATCTGCGGTCGATCGTGGCTGGTGGCGGGCTGCAGTAGTTGGTGGTGGCGGGCGGTGTCATTGGCGGTGACGACGTTTGGCAACGACGGCAATAGGTCAATGCTGGTGGGCAATGACGGTTGGCCGGCAACATGTGACAAAAGGGGGTGGCAGCCGACAAAGAAGAAGAAAAGAAAAAAAGAACAGAGAAAATAACATATTTCTAGAAATTGTTTCCGGGAACAAAAAATTACTTTTTTCTACTTCTTATTTTTGTTCCAAATTATTCCCCAACCACTTTTCTATTCTAGGAAATAAAAAAATTAATTGACGTTATGAAATAGATTGCTATTATTTTTTTTTTTATTCCAGGGAACAAAAAAATAGAAATTGAAAAAAAAAACATAAACGTTACCAAATAAGGCCTTGATGGTTGGATGGGATAAGAATTAACGACAATTGCTGACTAGAAAATGATATATTGTATCCCGCAACAATGTGCTCCATCACTAATTGCAAAAAAAAAAAAAAAAAAAGTATTATCAAAATAGTTCTAAACTTATTGCAATTTTTATCAATTCAATTCTAAACATTTTCGTTTGTGTCGAATTCAATATATCTTATCAATTTTGGTTAGCGAGTGCTAATGTCAACGCTAGTTGACAACAGCTATTCGGTCAACGTTGATGTGTCAATTTTTAATGTTTTCCTTATTTATTTATTTTTTTTCTCTCTTTTTTGTTTTTTTGTTTTCTTCTTCCGCTAGCTAGTCGCCAGAGGCTAGGGCCGGTGAGGTCGACCTCACGATGCTAGCTGAGGTCTCGCCTAGCCAAATCTGGGCAAGCTCGACCTTGCCTAGCGACAATGAGGCGAGCCTTCACCATTGTCCTTGCTATCGTGGTGCTGGCCCAGGTCTCACCTAGTTAGATTTGGGTGAGGGCAAGCCTTGCCATGGCTAGGCAAGCTCAACCAGCCCTCGCCCTCGCCGTTGTGGAGCTTGCCAACCTAGATTTGAGCGAGCTCAACCTTGCCCTTGCCACCCCCTACCCCAATGGATGATGAGGTTGACTTTGCCGACCCTAGTCTTTGGACCAGCCAAAAGAAAAAGAAAAGAGAAAAAGAGAAAATTAAGAAATTGATACATCATCACCGATCAATCTTAATTGATTAAATTGACATAAATAATAAAAATTTAAGATTGAATTGATAAAGAAAATGTTTAAGATTGAATCGAAAATATTGCAATAAATAACTTGACGATGACTTGAGTAGAAAATGTGATGAAGTCCGCTACGTGTTCTTTTCAGAAATGGCGTGCCGTTGTTAGTCAATCTGGCGAAGTCTCTCTTTGGTCAATAAACACGGCTTCCTCACGCTGGCCAAGGAGGAATTGGTGGTGACTGGGTAGTTTAATATTGTGCAGCAAGCAGCTTAGCTCCGCCACCATCGGAGCTCAACTTTACTCCTTGTTTTAATTTGACTGTCTTACTCACATAATTTACGCACGGACATAACCGTGGGATTAATTTATACCGAGACCTATGGAATGTTATACCACGTTTGGCATAATGAAATGGAACGAAGAAAAATAAAACGAAGGTTAGGAAGGAATGGAATAGAAGAGGCATTATAATTCTTGTAGTTGCTTGATACAATGGAATAAGGTAAAAGTATTTGTCAATTTCTTTTTTTGGGTTAAAAAAATTGAAATGAAAGGAAATGGTATCGAAATGTCTAAAATGTCTCAAAAATGTAATATATGTGGAAGAAAATAAGGGAAGCACTTAAATAACAATTTTTCATCCTAATTCAATTATTGGATACCCATGGTCGAAATTATGAGAACTGCTTCCAATTTTTCAGTGCCAATATTTTCTCAGTTGTTAGGCCCAACCGGACCACTTTCCCTTCACGTGGCTAGTACTTCTAGTGCCTGATGAAAAGAAGCAAATCAAGAACGGATTTGCCGATTCATCCCCACCATGGACAGACATCATCAAGTTTTTTATGGTCGAAAGACACCATCAAGTTAAGACGCACGATCCTTTAAGGACAGAGCGAGGGAGAGCTCTATCAGAGGAGAGATAAGGAAAATGGAAGAGGAAGCACGGAACTTCATCAGCGTGTGGCTCACGGTCCTCGCGTGCGTGTGCTACTGCTACTTCGTCTCCTCCAGCCTCCCGCCGGGCAAGCTCCGGCTCTTCTCTCTCCTCCCCGTCTTCTCCCTCTTCGCCGTCCTCCCCCTCCGGCTCTCCACTGTCCTCCCCACCGGCGTCACCTCCTTCTTCGTCACCTGGCTCGCCTCCTTCAAGCTCCTCCTCTTCTCCTTCGGCAAGGGCCCCCTCTCCTCCAGTCCCGGTTCCCATCCCGACCCATCGAAGTCCCTCTTCCTCTTCATACTCTTCACGTGCTTCCCCATCAAAATCAGGCAAGCACAAGACTACCCATCTCCCCAAACCCCCAAATTGCCCCTCAATTTGCCCTCAAAACTGCTCCTTTTCGGGATCTCAATCCTTGTGTACGACCACCAGGACAAGCTGTTATTGCAGGTTGGGCATGTTTATTCGGTTTCCTGTGTCGAAGTCGAATAAGAATCGATGTCGATGTTGATGTCTATTCATGTCACTGCAAGAGTTTGTTTATTTTCACGGGTTCCTGTCATTTTCGAATTAGTTGCTATTGACTTAATTCCATTCGTGTCGAAATCGGGGAACTGTGCTTGTAGGGGCATCCGAAGCTGGTTCTGCTTCTCTATTCGTGCATGCTTTATCTCTACGTCGACATGATCATGGGGCTGAGCAACGCCGCCGCGCACGCCGTCCTCGGCGTCGAGCTTCAGATGCCCTCCGACGAACCCTACCTGTCTACGTCACTCCAAGATTTCTGGGGCAGGAGGTGGAACCTCACCGTGACCAACGCCCTGCGGCACACCGTGTACAAGCCCCTGAAGTCGTTCCTCGAACCGCGCTTGCGGGCCGCGTGGGCGGCGGCGGCTGCGGTCATGGCGGCGTTCCTCGTGTCCGGGCTGATGCACGAGCTGCTGTACTACTACATGACACGCGCGAGGCCCACGTGGGAGGTGACGGAGTTCTTCGTGCTGCAGGGGTTGTGCGTGGTGGTGGAGGTGGCGGCGAAGGCGGCGGTGGGGGAGAGGTGGAGGCTGAGCAGGGCGGTGTCGACGCCGCTGACGGTGGGGTTCGTGGCGGCGACCGCCATGTGGCTGTTCTTCCCGCAGCTGATCAGGAACGGTGCGGACGAGAGGGCCATTAAAGAGTGCAAGGCTTTGGTGGAGTGGCTGACGCCCAACTTCTGACACGCGGTACGAGGCATTCAGGGTAAATTTAACGTGGACAACGTTGTTCTTACGAAATCGGTTAGTCACATTTCAAGAATTTTCAAAGCTAACATTGATTATGTCTGACTTTCACTACATCCACATTCAATGAATCGATACAAAAATTAACCCAGATGGTTGCTCATCATAATCTTTTTTTTATACTCATTATTCTATTGATCAGGATAATGATTGCGGTTCTTTATTCCCAATGATGCTTTTCTTTTGTCTATTGGTCATGCAATTAGACCTACCTGGAAGATTATATAATTGTCTTAATGTGGTGTAGCATTGTAATCATATGTATAGAAATACGATTTGCTCTTCAACCGATGCAAATTCCAACTCTCACTAATAAAAAAATTGGCCTTTGAAACTTGATAAAATTACATTCCTACCGTCATGAGTTTTCGGACAACTATTTCAGCCCATTTTGTCGGGAGATTTTATCACCATTCTTTGAAATAATGTTATACTAGGATCAGTCTACTACAACATGAAGGCATCAAGTCCTTATGCTTAGAATTGACGGATCATCACAATTAAATTTCAGCCACTGATCACCAACAGTTGAGGCAGAACCTTTCAGCCCTTTATTGATGGAATTCTTATTTATATCTGCTAATGGTATGCGAAACCTTTAATTCAGGATAAGAGTTTATCTAATGGAATATTCTTCCTCGAGCTTTTGAGTTCAGTGGAACCAAGGGTGGTCAATTGGAATCTTGTAACAAAAGGCGAAAGTGATAAGATTTTGATAGTGCGATGATGGCTGCACCTAATTTTCTTTGACAGCTCATTGGCATGCTCAATTATAGTTCTCGCTTTCCAAATTCTGCGAAGATACTTATTTAAAATAACGGGCACCTGGTCAGGGATTAAAAAATCTTGCAACATTACAAAACGGATTTTTTTTTTTTTGAGGAACAGAAGAATAGAAATTAGGAGAATAGAAACGTTATCAAACATGGTCTTGATGGTTAGATGGGATAAGAACAAACGACAATATGCCAATTTGCCGACTAGAAAATGATATATTATATCTTGCAACATTGTGTTCCATCACTAATTGTAAAAAAGAAAATTATCAAAACAATTCTAAACTTATTACAATTTTTTCAATTTAATCATAAACCTTTGTTTGGTCAATTCAATTCTAAATATTTTGCATTTGTGCTAATTCAATCTATCCTATCAATTTTGGTAGACGGGTGCTAATATGGATGCTAGTTGACAACGGCTATTTAGTCAAAGCTGATGTGTCAATTTTTAATATTTTCTTTATTTTATTTTTTTTATTTTTTTCTCTTTTCTTCTTCCATTGGCCAGTAGCCAAAGGCTAGGGCCAGTGAGGTTGACCTCACAATGCTTGCCAAGGTCTCGCCTAGCCAAATTTGGGCAATCTTGACTTTGCCTAACGACAACGAGGCTAGCCTTTACCCTTTGACCTTGCTGTTGTGGTGCTGGCCAAGGTCTTGCCCGACTAGATGTGGGTGAGGGCGAGCCTCACCATGGTTGGGCAAGCTCGACCAGCCCTCACCCTCGCCGACATGGAGCTTGCCAAGCCATATTTGAGCAAACTAAACCTTGCCCTCGCCACCCCCTAGTCCAACCAATGAGATTGACTTGCTGGCCTTAGTCTTTGGATCGGTGAGAAGAAGGAGAAAAGAGAAAATGAAAAATTAAATAAACTAAAAAATTGATACGATTGAGTTGACAAAATATTAAATATTTAAAATTGAATTAATAAAGGAACAACTTAGGGTCAAACTGGAAAAAATGCAATAAAAAACTTGATGATGACTTGAGTAGAAAATGTGATGAAGTCGGCAACGTGTCCTTTTCGGAATTGGCATTGTTAGTCAATATGGTGAAGTCCTTTTTTTTTTTTTTTAAAGTTTCTTTGGTCAATAAAGACGGCTTCTTCATGCTGGCCAATGAGGAATTGGTGGTGACTGAGAGCATGTTTGGTAACGATTCTGTTTTAGGAACAAATTATGATCTAAAATGATTATTTTTTATTCTGTTCATGATAATGATTTTTAAGATTTTAAAAATTTGTTTGATAATTGTCAAAATTTCTTATTCTGTAGAATAAAATTGTGTTTGATTATCTTTCGTTGATTATGCTCCAAATCAATTTCTTTTAATTTTTAAATTATTATTTTTATTATTTTTATTTTTTTCCTTTTTCTCCTATTCTTCTTCTTCTTCTGGTTGGCAACCTCACCGAAGCATCGCCAACCTTCGGCGAGGCCGGCCCTCATCGGCTGAGCCTTGCCAACAGCTGGGCGAGGCCTGCCTGGCCATCGGCAGGGCTAGGTGAGGCTCGCTTGGCCACCGACAAGGCTCGCCTAGCCCCGGTCGCCGGCGGGACTAGGCGTCGCGAGGCAAGCCTAGCCCTGATGAGGCTGGGCGAGCCTCCCGGGGCCAAGTGGGCCTCGCCCACCACCGGCGAGCTCGATGGACCTCACCCTAGCTTGGTGAGCCTCCAACGAGCTCACCGGACCGGTTTTAGCAACCGGCGGCGCGGGCGGACGGTGGCGGTGACAGCGAACGACGGCGGCGGGATGTCGATCAATGAAGAAGAAGAAAAGAGAAGAAAAGAAAATAGAAGAATAAAAAGAGTTGGTTTTGATTCTTTGATTTATTCCCAGAACAATAATCAACTTTTTTTTTATTTTTGATTCTGTTCTAAATCTACTTTTGGAAACAAAAAAATAGAAATTTATTCCCGGAAACAAAAATTTTACCAAATACGATTATATTCCAAAACTATCTCTTAGGAACAAAAAATCATAATCCGGTGCTGTTTGGATGATTACCAAACAGCCCATGAGTAGTTTAATATAGTGCAGCAAACAACTTTGAAGCGCCACCATCGGAGCTCAACTTTAGTCCTTGTTCTGATTTGACTATCTAACTCACATGATTTATGCCCGGACATAACCTTGGGATTAATTTATACCAAGGCCTGTCGAATGTTATACCACGTTAATGAAATGGAATGGGAAAAAATAAAACGAAGTTTAGGAAGGAATGGAATAAAGAGGCATTATAATTCTTGTAGTTGCTTGTTACGATGGAATAAGGTAAAAGGAATTTGTCGATTCCTTTTTTTGGGTTGAAAAAAATTGAAATGGAAGGAAATGGTATCGAAATGTCTAAAATATCTCAAAAATGTAATATATGAGGAAGAAAATAAGGGAAGCGCTCAAAGTAATTGTTGTGATGATGTTATTATTATCAAGGTCATTTTCATGGGTGGAGCCTTGAAGTGGGCATTCCTCTTATTTGGTGGAATGCTCATGTTATGCAAGGAGGTTATCATACTCAGGGTCAGATATACGAAACAACAATAGACAGCAAATAAAAATGACATATCAAGAAAACAGTCGCCAATAAATGAGCAATATAGATCGGCCTTAGTAGCAGGATCGTCCGTAAGTACTTATGGATAGAGAAAGTAGAAGTAGGACGAATGATCACTTATGTCATCTAAACTTAGAATTTTCAAGTCTTGGTTAGCTGTCAACACATTCGATTATGTCTCCTCTCTCCTTCAATTGGGTTGAGTTGCATATAAACTTTACTCTTATTTTATGATAATAACAATTCATGTTTCGAAGTTAATTACTGTATGGCTTTCTTAATACTACTGTTATGAATATGCATTCTAAATCTTTCAAAAGAAATAATAGGGAAAATGTAATTACACTTGAAATAAATATTCATATTAGAATGATTTCATTTTATCGAACACAATCTCATTTGAACAACATGAGACAAAACACGGATTATAAAAGGACGAATCCGAATACAATATAACACAGTACACAATTTCATATATTAATAAGAATTAATGTATATAACAATTTTTCATCCTAATTCAATTATTCAATACTGGTGGAGGAAATTATGAGAATTGCTTTCAATTATTGAATGCCAATATTTTCTCACCAGTTAGGCCCAACCGTACCACCTTCCCTTCACGTGGCCAGTAGTTCTAGTGCTTGATGAAAAGACGCAAATCAAGAACGGATTTGCCTATTCATCCCCCATAGACAGACAGCATCAAGTTTTTTATGGTCGAAAGACATCATCAAGTTAAGACGCACGATACTTTAAGGAAAGAGACGGGGAGCGCCTAGCAGAAGAGAGATAGGGAAAATGGAAGAGGAAGCACGGAACTTCATCAACGTGTGGCTCACGGTCCTCGCGTGCGTGTGCTACTGCTACTTCGTCTCCTCCAGCCTCCCGCCGGGCAAGCTCCGGCTCTTCTCTCTCCTCCCCGTCTTCTCCCTCTTCGCCGTCCTCCCCCTCCGGCTCTCCACTGTCCTCCCCAACGGCGTCACATCCTTCTTCGTCACCTGGCTCGCCTCCTTCAAGCTCCTCCTCTTCTCCTTCGGCAAGGGCCCCCTCTCCTCCAGTCCCGGTTCCCATCCCGACCCATCGAAGTCCCTCTTCCTCTTCATACTCTTCACGTGCTTCCCCATCAAAATCAGGCAAGCGCAAGACTACCCATCTCCCCAAACCCCCAAATTGCCCCTCAATTTGCCCTCAAAACTGCTCCTTTGCGGGATCTCAATCCTTGTGTACGATCACCAGGACAAGCTGCTATTGCAGGTTGGGCATGTTTATTCGGTTTCCTGTGTCGAATTCGAATAAGAATTGAGGTCGATGTTGATGTCTACTCATGTTACTGCGAGAGTTTGTTTATTTTCATGGGTTCCTGTTATTTTCGAATTAGTTGTTATTGACTTCATTTCATTCGCGTTGGAATCGGGGAACTGTGCTTGTAGGGGCACCCGAAGCTGGTCCTGCTTCTCTATTCGTGCATGCTTTATCTCTACCTCGACATGATCGTGGGGCTGAGCAACGCCGCCGCGCGCGCCGTCCTCGGCGTCGAGCTTCAGATGCCCTCCGACGAGCCCTACCTTTCCACGTCGCTCCAAGATTTCTGGGGCCGGCGGTGGAACCTCACCGTGACCGACGCCTTGCGGCACACCGTGTACAAGCCCCTGAAGTCGTTCCTCGAACCGCGCTTGCGGGCCACGTGGGCGGCGGCGGGTGCGGTCATGGCGGCGTTCCTCGTGTCCGGGCTGATGCACGAGCTGCTGTACTACTACGTGACACGTGCGAGGCCTACTTGGGAGGTGACGGGGTTCTTCGTGCTGCAGGGGGCGTGCGTGGTGGTGGAGGTGGCGGCGAAGGCGGCGGCCGGGGAGAGGTGGAGGCTGAGCAGGGCGGTGTCGACGCCGCTGACGGTGGGGTTCGTGGCGGCGACCGCCATGTGGCTGTTCTTCCCGCAGCTGATCAGGAACGGGGCGGACAAGAGGGCCATTAAAGAGTGCAAGGCTTTCGTGGAGGGGCTGAGGCCCAAGTTCTGACACGCGGTACGAGGCATTTGGGGTAAATTTAATATGCACAACGTTGTTCTTACGAAATCGGTTAATCACATTTCAAAAATTTTCAAAGCTAACATTGGGTACTCAATTACTGGGGAAAAAAATTGACATTGGACTTTAAGAAAACACAATCTTCCATCTATATATATGTTTTTCACAATGTAATTGATATTATGTTTGACTTTCACTACATCCGCATTCAATGAATCATTACAAAAATTAACCCAAATAAGTGCTCATCATAATCTTTTTTTATACTCATTATTCTATCGATCAGGATAATGAATGCGGTCCTTTCTTCCCAATGATGCATTTTTTTTGTCTATCAGTTGTGCAATTAGACCTACCTGGAAGGTTATATAATTGTCTTAATGTGGTGTAGCATTGTTATCATATGTATAGAAATATGATTTGTTCTTTGACCCATGCAAATTCCGACTCTCACTTATAAAAATATTTGCCCTTTGAAGCTTGATAAAATTACATTCCTACTGTCATGAGTTTTCGGAAACCTTTTCGACCCATTTTGTCAGAGATTTTATCACCACTCTTTGAAATAATGTTATACTAGGATCAGTCTACTATAACATGAAGGCATCAAGTCCTTATGCTTAGAATCGTCAGATCATCACAATTAAATTTCAGCCATTGATCACCAACGGTTGAGAGTCATTATTGGTGATGCCTCACAACATAATAGCCTAGTTCATATAACTAGGTTGTCAAGAAATTTGTCGAACTAGAATTTAGGTTCAGAGAATGTTTATGCTCCATGATAAATGCTCATTCCTTTAGAGCGACGCGAAAGTGAATAAAAAGTGAGGACGTAATTACAAACAGCTTAAGTTAGGGGACTGCACAAATAAAATCAAATCTGAGGACTCAACAGCAAAAAGAGTGCAATAAAATCAAATCTGAGGACTCAACAGCAAAAAGAGTGCAAGTTGCAACGATCCAAAAGTGGTCCTCTTTTGGGGAAAACTCTATCTCAACTTTATTCCCGATATCGTCCTGCATGTGGCCCTTTATTCTTCCTCTCCTTTTGTTTTTCTTATCGAATATTTCCCTCACTTTAGAGTCCTCCAATTTGCACTTTAATTTTTGTCAACAGATTTTGATTGGGCCAAAATGCCACTACCCTTTAAAAAGTGCCAAACGTACTTTCTCAGCCCACCTCGATCTTCGTTTATCGAGGGAAGGTAACATACGGCACAGTTAGGCAGCATGACGTCATAAGCTAACTTTAGCATTATTTTTTTTTTCAAATCCAATAAAATTTATACTTGTTCATGACGTGGCACAAAAATGAAAAAATCTTTCTCCGGTCGCAACAGTGGGGGAATCTCTCTCTTTCTTTGCCCTGTTCCGTTGCAGCAAATGGACGAGCTGCAACAAAGTGAGTGGCTTGGCCATGGACGGCAACGACTGCGAGCCATCGCAATGACGAAGGGATGGCTCGGCCATGGATGTGCGGTAGTGGTCGGCTTGGCTGCAGTGCCGGCGACTCTGCTGGTGACTCTGATGGAGAAAGTGGCCGTGTATGGAGAATGAAGAAGAGACCAAAAAAGAAGGGCTGGTTTTTAGTTCTTTTATTTGTTTGCCAAGTCATAGACGTGTCAATTATTCATTGGATTTCAATACAAAAATGCATGCCACATCAGCTTATGACGCGGTTTTAACTAACCACCAAGTAATTTCTAGCACTATATCAAAAATTATAGAAATAGCTTTCGTTTGATTGGATTTCTAGGGAAAGTTTTGGGAAATGCAAAAGATTTTAAGTTTAAAAATTTTCAAAAATGAAAATTGTGTTTGTTAAATTATAATCTAAAAATCCATTGTAAAGTACTTTTGAGTAAAATAGTATTAGGATTTTAATTATTTAAAAAAAGAAAAAAAAACAATTGGCCCTTTGCTGACTAAGGCAGTCCATCGTCGACTAAGGGCAGGCCATCGCTGATAATCCAAATCTATTGTCGATAACTATCGTCTAAGGTCGCAAGACCTCAGACAACCCTCGAAGACTATTAGCGAGGGCCACTTCGGGTCGAGTGACCCTAGCGCGGGTCATGTGCTACTAGGGGTCATGTGACCTATGTAACCCCTTACAACTTCGAAGATCACTCGAACCGGACGAGGGCTAGCTGGGTCATGCGACCTTCAGAGCTGTAACAACTTGCATAACCCATTACAACTCGGAAGGTCACTCGAATCCAACGAGGGCCAGTTGGGTCTTGTGACCTACGTAACCCCTTACAGCTTCGAAGGTCACTCCAACTCGACGAGGGCTAGCTGGTTTGCGCGACCCTCGCTAGGGGTCGCTTGCCCCCAACAAGGGCTAGTTGGGTTTCTCGACCCCAAGTAGCCCCTCGCTAGGGTCACGCGACCACCGAGGGTTGTCTGCCGTCTAGATTAGGCGACCTCGTCCAGCCTTGTGAGGGTCATGCAACCTAGACGATACTCGCCTATATGGTCGCTTGGGTTGCTATGACCCCGCCGGCCTCTCTTTAGCTTGTTGTTGGCCTCTTGTAGCCATATGCAACCACACCGACTGACCCCAATGGAGAAAAAGATGAACAAGCACAAACAAGGGTAAAACTGGAAAAAAAAAACAATCAATGTGGATAGTTTTGAAAGATTTTTTTTTAACAAACCCTAGGCTTCTTGCATGCCGAGAAGTTTGACTTTTCCTCAAGGTGGGTGCCAAGAATTTTACCAAGCACCCAATATTTGATCCAAAGAGCTTTGGATGCCTAAAGTCCCTTCCCAAAGTCTTTTCTAGATGCAACCTTAATAACTAGCCCCACACAAGTTATAAAACCGGGTCCTTTGCGCATGGTCTTGTATGCCGAGACTCAGACGTTCCGGCCGTTCAATAGGACCGAGCCATCGTGCGACCTTTCTGCCTAATGAACGAATAGATTAACACAATCTTGTTTGACGTTGCTTGAGGCGGGATTAAGGTCGACGGGTAGCACGCAGTCACGGGGGTTATAAACCTGCACCTGGCCAATTTCCCCGTCCCTGCGGACGAGCGCCAGGAGATCCTGGAAGACACTCGAGTTGCCACTGGACCGAACAAAGTCGATTTGAGCCGGATCGTGCATTTTCGCGTCGCTGTCTTTGCATTCGTTTGAAGACCTGTCAAGCAGTATCACTTCTCCGGCGAGATGGTTGGATGAGCCGACGGAGATGCTTACGTTTGGTGAGTCAAAGAGGACGTATGTTCGATCAAACTGGAGGAATTTGAAGACGGTTCTTCGTTTGTTCGCATGCCTTTCAAGCACGTGTTCCGTAGGGAGTGTATGGCTGAGTGCTACAAGAGGAGAAACTTAATAGTTATGTTCACTTCGCCGCTCCGAAGCTATGCATTCTTATTAGCTAATTAATTCTATTTGTTTATCCCCTACATTCACAGTTAATAGGGAAAATGATAATTATAAGCACCTTTGAACCAAGTACAGATGTACATTTCTTGTATAATAATTTCGTTGCAAGCCAGACTTTTTCACTCTTTTTGCTTATTCCTTTTACTGATTACATGTTCGCATCGTTGAGAAGTACTATGATTCCGCAAGATGTTTCAAATATATGCCTTTTTCCATAGAATGCATATCCATCGGCCATCAGTACATGAAGTATCTATAAATACTAAACAGGGG
The DNA here is from genome assembly GCA_014182375.1 of Eucalyptus virginea. Taxonomy (NCBI): domain Eukaryota; kingdom Viridiplantae; phylum Streptophyta; class Magnoliopsida; order Myrtales; family Myrtaceae; genus Eucalyptus; species Eucalyptus virginea. The sequence continues at coordinate 7,636,816 of CM024519.1, forward strand.
CAATATCATCTTCCTTGACGTATAGAGAGCTCGGAGCTTTATTAGTCACACACTTTCCCTTACACACTCTACTAGCTAGGAGGAGCAACATATGGCACTTCAGTAGTTTTCTAGTTATTTCAGGGTATTTTACTTTCTTCTTTCTGTTGGCCGTCGTGACAATGCTACTTCCCATGATCACTGGGGCCACCATGGCTGCCATGCCCATGGTTGTGGTCATCATCGTCATCGTCATCGTCGTCGTCGTCGTCGTCGTCGTCACGATCATGGTCGTCGTCGTCGCGATGGACACGAGCACTGCGGCTGTACCCCTTCCCAAGACTACCGTGGCCTTTCCCGAGCCCATATTCCTTCATGCTCTCTTACATGCGCACAAAAATTCAACAGATTATATATATGAAGTATGTTTACAGAGAAGATAGATGAAGTAGAGTGGAAACTTACGAGATGAATTAGTCTCCTCGACAAGCTCGCGAGCTGCAGCCTCGTAAGAGGAGACGAGAAGAAGCATGGCAAAGACAAGGCCACAGAGCACAAAAACCCTAGAGGAAGCCATTTCTCAGTGCACCTGAAGGCAGTGAAACAAAGAACTCGAGTTTACTCTAAGTGATGAATATGGGAATGGTAAAGTCACCTTATATTTATAGCCTCAGAAGCGTAGAGAAAGGAACTTGCTGGCGGACCAAGCAAAACGAGCGTAGCCTGTTAGATATTACCTATAGCAAGAGGATTGTCTTCTTATACATTAAACATAGTTTGGATTTATCTAACAACTTGGCAAGTGACAGCCTTAGACTGCAAAAAAATTCTGGCGAGATGGTTTCGTATGGTCATATAAAAGGTCATGGATACTAATGGTTCCAAGGTTATTAGGATGCATTCACAGATCTTGACATTGGCACATTTCGAGAAACAACAAGTTCAATGTTTAGTCCCGAAATTTTCTTATTTCAGCATCCAGAATGAGATCGACTCAAGTTGTTCAAGTAAGCTTGAGTGGGAAAATTGAACCTTGTGGGATGTGATCAATCCTAAATCGGTTAAAAGTTTAGGTCACTTACCGCTCTACAGTTTACCACATTTGTGCAAGGCATTGTATAGGCGGACATGTAGAAACGCACAATCTTTTTTTTAACATGCATGGATGAAGAACAAAATTTTCATTGCTAGAACTTCTTGAAGGGTTCTAACTATTATTTTGTTATCAATCTCACAGCGATAACGGATTACTATAAATCAATTTCAGACATGCATACTTACAACGTTACAAGTATTGTCGTTTTGGTGCTATTGAGGGTTGTTAATTGAGCCACGGTAACACATCTTTTCAGATGACCAGCAAACATGAACACACATTGTACGCGCGCAAGAAACCAAAAGTCGAAACATTAAGTAAAATTGTCTTTTTTCTAAATAATTGGTTCATTAAATAAATAAAAAAAGTTGGTAAAACTACCCGATCCAAGGAAATTGCATATGGAGAGATAATTTTCCTCCTAATCTAAGCCCAAAAGAAAGCAAAAGTGAGGCTGAGAAATCTCGACCAGCCATTGGTGAAGTCCTGCTAAAATGGTAAGCCAGCTTGCCTATTGGAAAGTAGATACAGGTCCTTAAGACACTTCAATGGACATGTGAAGCTGGAGCTTTATACGCTCACTTGCTCAGGTGAGCCAGTGGGAATATCATCTTCATCGACGCATAAAGCTGGAAGCTTCGGTTTATTGGTCACTCACACACATTCCATATACAACGCACAGGAGTACGTACTAGGAGCAGCAACTTAAAATTCAGTAGATTCCTAATTACATTCCCGCTGTCTTCACTTCCTTCTATGGGTTGCCTGTGTAGCCAGGCAATTTCCCATGCGCCGTGGCCGTGGCCATGGTCATGGTCGTGCTCATGATTGTCATCGGGTTCATGGTACTATATGTACTATATCTCATCAGTATATCATATGTATATGTACTATATGACATTTTTGTTGGAGGTTTGTTTGTCAAAACAAGTTAAGTGCGTTTTCCTTGTCCCACATAGGAAAAGTGGGAGGAAGTGGGCCTTGTGTATGTCAAGGAATGATTAGGTGAGGCTAGACCCCACCTTACCGACGTGCGGGTGCGCGAATTATTTGGCACACCCCGGTTTAATTAGCACTAATCCCTTTGTTATTTATTATTTTTTTTTGTTATTAATTTTTAATAAATTCAAAGGTTGCCTTTTATTATTCCGAATTTTGTTTGTGTTTTTTCAAGACAACCTTTGGAAAAATTACTTATTTATCCGAACAATTTTCTAAAGGATGTGTTTGTTCATACTTTTTGGAAATTTTTTCACGAAGAGTTGCATGAATTTTAACACTGTTTTATATATATATACTTGTCATTTTTCGGAAGAAATAGAGTGATCATTTTTCCGAACCTTCCTTCAAAAAAACTACAGCCAATTTTCGATTATTTCCTAAAGAGACCCTGAAGAAATACTAGAATTGCTATCTAGTATTCTCATTTAAAACTTTGTTGTATCCTAGAGGATTTTTGTCGGTAACCATTAGCAACTTTATGGGGCAAATAAATCCTTAAAGAAAATGATATCACGTCTCAAAGTCCAACTTGAGTACTCTGAATATCTGTCTTCATAGTTCTACCCAGTTCGAAGCCATATTTTCCCAATAATTTTCTCCTAGTAGAGATCAGAACTATCACATATGTGATGGGATTCAAAATTCCACTGCCAAGTTTCTGTCAAATCATTTCATTCGAATGAGATAATATTTACGTGCCCAGATTTCCCTGACTATCACGGGCTTCTCATCGTAAGAATGACGAGAGATGATTAATTCATAAGAAAAATTAGTAGGGAGTGCCATTTGATCATACATACGAACCATGTAGAGAAGTCCGGGGGAAGCGATATCAACGAGATGAATGAGTTGCCTCGGCAAGTTTGCAAGCTGAGATCATAAGAAGCACCGCAACGAGGAGGCTGCAGAGCACAAAAACCCTAGTGGAAGCCATTTCTCAGTTAAATTGAAGCAAAGACTGAGTTTGCTCCTGATGAAGAATGATTTGCACAAAGTCGCACCTTCGTTATAGACTCCAAAGAGCTCGTGGTGGGACAGGGTATAAACATGTGCGTGCTAGCAGTGAAAATTTTCTATTAGATCCAGGAAAATATCGGATTTCACTTCTACGTAACCATGCCGTTTCAATTATATAAATGTGAAGACTTGAGTACACTTTAAAACTTGTGAAATAATATAGTATTCCTAAAGATCAACAACTGGGCATACACAGTAAGACCTCATCTTCCTAACTTTTCTTTGAATTCTTCTTATTGATGAGTTATAAAAATGGACATCACCCACATTTATTTAAAGTTAATTTTTCATGTGACAGATGTCCAATTGGTTAAATAAGAATTAATTTCTCAAATAAGAGATCTTATATATAATAAAAATCATTATTGTTATATAGGGGTTAAACATCACATTCCGTGTACAAAAATATCATAACAATCCATCCTTCCAGAACGTATCAATCATACGTGTTCTTTTTAATCAGGAGGAATTAATGCATGTTCTTCAATTATTCTTGATAGTAAATTATGGCAAATTGAAACAACAGAAGAAATATAAGTATTCCAAAGTCAAATATTGTAGATGTAAGTCCAGCAAGAAACTTTCAGCGACAGGGTTTTTGACGATCGCGATCAACCTCCAAGATTAGGTAGTGACGTGCCGTCGTAAGAAAAGTTGACGCTTGGTCCATATATAACCTTATCTTAGCTAAGAGATTTAGATTAACATGAAGTTCATATAAGTCAGCCTCGGTGGGGAACTTGAGAGGGATGTGGCAAATCGGTTTAGATAAGGTTATATATGGACCAAGCGTCAACTTTTCTGTCGCTTTCCTCTGCACCTCATCCATGTAAACACACATACAAATATGAGTACGTGAAGGGCTCTAGATGTTCTTCATGAATACAGACGTATGATAACCTAAATACTAATTATATGATATCCCTCGGAAATAATTTACGATATACACAATAGTGCAATGAATTTGATCATACATTATAGTTGATTCTTCAACATGTGCTATCTAATAACAGCTTTAGCAAAAACAATTACCAGAACATATTATATGCACATATATATCTTGTATCATTTGCTTATAACTTGATATTTTTTAAATGATTGCGTAGCTCAAGGCACACGATGTCCGTAAGGAATTCGCTTATCTTACGCAACAGTTCATTGTTGAAAGATGGTCTCATCGCTTTTACGTTTTTGTCACTTCATCCGCAGTGATTGGAGCAATTCTTTTTATGCTCAGATTGGTATCACACGAAACATATACATACAACTATACAAGTAAAAGCACCTTGGAGTCCGTGGATAAAGGATACGACTTGACTCAGTAAAATTAACTTCCTTTATTATTAGAGGATGAGGTAAAGACCTTGCAAAATGGCAATCTAAAATTAATTACGTTGAAAGCAACACGCAGATATCAACAAATTCAAGATTTTACATTCAAAAGTGAGTGTTTTTTGTCGAAAAAATTATTGGCTTAATATCAACGTTAGCTGTACAATCCTTGCCTTGCTGTTTCTCACATCCTACTTTTACTTTCTCAGAAAAAAGAATAGAAAGAAAGAGTACGCAATAAGAGATAATGACAGAAGGATATAGGTTGAGTAGAAATGCATTTCCGCACCGGGTTTCATTTCTAAACTACAACTTCATTTCGATTGGAGACACACGTGATAGACTGAGTAGACAAGAAGACTTTTGCACCGTAATGTCCTTTTCGGGTTCTATATTGTTGCAAAAGCCCACTATATGGGACATTTACTTTTGAATTAAAAAATTTGCGACAGGCAATCTGCAAACAGCCATATTTTCTTGCATCCTTGATCAAAGGAAAGTTTCTTCATTCATACCTTTGACTAGTGTATCGCACCTTACAAGTCATGATATTATAAATATTATCACCACATAAAAAAAATAAACGAGAGCACCAGTCAGAAGTTCAGTTGAAGGAATTTTCCTGAAACCAGGGTTGGGGAAAAACATGGGCTATTTGCAAATCTGGATGAATGATGCTTGATGCAACGGTGACGTGAAATACTTTCACATGTTCCGATTGTTGATTTTCCAGTTGGTTATTCATAAAATAATGGAAACCTGAGTAGACGTTCCTCCGCAGTCACCATGTCCCAAGTTGAAACAGGTGCATAATCATTCTAACAGCACAATACGTACCCGCTAGTATTTATTGAATTAAAACATAACCATGCGTGCTTGCATAACTTGCACTTACTTTGGGAGTCCTCATGTCTTATATACGTTCTCATACCCTGAGCTGAATCCGACGTCTACAATAAGAAAAAGATGGGAAACTCGAGAAATAGCACTTGCTATACAGAGCTAAGGGATAGAATTTGTCGCCAATTAAAGTGGGTTTTATTCATTCACATGCAAACATCAGTGGACATTTGAGACGACTCGTACTTGAAATCACCAAAAGAACCATCTGAAACGTAACAAGGCTGCTCATGACAGTGGAGAAACCATTTTATTCAACCATTATTGCAGAAGGTTTTAGGCTTCTACGAGTTACACGGCATACATTCTCCTACATTCCCAGCAGGATGATGGACCCAACTGAGTCCATTATCTAGTTCTTGACATCTTCGGTTTCTTCCGAAGGGTGACCACCATGATGACCACCGTGGCCGTGACCACCGTGACCGTGACCACCGTGGCCGTGACCGCCATGGCCCTTTTCATAGCCACCTTCATACCCCTTTCCACCGTGGCCGTGTTCACCATATCCTTGGCCGTAGTTAGCCTCTTTCACGCTCTCCTCTGAAATATAAACGCAGAGTATGTGATCATATCCGAGTCCACTAACAGATAACATGTAATCTAACTTACTGTGTACGAATACGTAGAGTAGTAAGTTAAGATGCAACTATTGAAACTGCTACCGTTTTGTTGACCTCTTTATGACCTCTTTATGATGTACGTCACATCTTGATATTCTACAACATACCTTTCTCAAAATTCATAAATTAATTAATCTACCGTGAACAACGGAAGCTAGCAAGACATTGACGGAACCCTCATAATCAAGTTTGCAATTCGTTTCGTCTATCGCCTCGATAAAAACATTTCTACAAATAATTTTCCATGATTATTTGTCTGTCTGGCTTTAACAAACACGAGTGCTTGCACGACGGACAATCACACGGAAACATATATACACGTCAAAAGTGAGAATGCGTTTCCCATCAAACTGAAGAGAACTAGATAAGTAAATTGAGGGAAGACTTCATTGTCGAGAGCACTCACGTGACTGAGTCTCCTCAGCAAGGTCACGAGCCGAGACCTGCGCGGCCATGAGAACGAGAACGGCCAGAAGCAGGCCGCACAGGAGGAAAACTCTGGAGGAAGCCATTTTCATCGCTCAAGGCTAGCGGATCACCAGAGAAATTTGAAGGAAGACTACCCAAGTGAGTGCGTGGCTGAACTCCGAACTGGGGCGCCCTATTTATAGGGTGGGAAGTGGGAGTACAGAGGAGAGGGTATGAGCTGTAGCGGGACCCACATGATTTGTACGGTTGTGATTTGCTTGAATCCGGAGGAGATGCGGTCAAAAGGCTTCCCGTGCAAGAGTCAAAGATTAGATTGAGTGGTGGGAGCCGCTCGTGATATTGTTTGAGTGCCGTGGCGAGTGGAAGTTGACGAGTTCTTCGAGATCAGTAGTGTCTGGGTCTCTTGCTACGAGGCATTACTCATAATCTAGGGGGGAAAAATTCAAAGATGCGGCACATGGAGTCAGTATATACTTTGTGCCCTCTCTATTGCACCCCAACTGCTCACACTTGACTAATTGCGATAGCTTCTTTTCCTGCCAAAATATGATGGAGAGCTTGTGAAAGGGTCGAAAAGAAGATGAACAAAAAGTTGATAGGGTCACGAAATAATTGAACACGCAACATTACTAAATATCGTAGCGATAAGATGTTACCCCTTTTCACTTGAATTATCATCGTGGTAGTGGATTGAAATATTATATTCAAGGCCGGTTCGTCTGTGTATCTTTGTGCATGCTGTATCCCACATTAATTGCGCTTTGAGCGGTTAGGTATGGAAGGCATAAAGAGAACCAAATGCCTACGTCCTTCCTCACGTCACCCGTTGTCCTACAAGGGACGGGCTTTGCACCAACACGTAGGATCCTCAATCTACCTCAGCCACAAGTACCGGTTGCAGACGTTCGTCTTATTTTTCCATGCACTGCACGATACTCTCTCTCACTAGATATTAAATTGCCGACACAAAAGTTTGAATAATTGAATAGAGAATTTTTAGAGAGTTGGACCTATGTTGAATCCACAAGACAAAAGAATATGAGTGCCCATTCATTTTTTTAAAGTGAATGATTGATTTTGTCCAACATGTTATAATGATATGAAATCTATATTATTGGCATTTCATTTGTGAATAACGATATCGTGGTCTCAAAGATTTTGCCTCCATCCATATGTTACCATTGATGGATGTCCCTAAATAGATGTAGCTTACATATCTGACGTTGCTCCTCCGCCTTGCTCCGACGCTCACTCATCTTCGCTCTCTGCCCCAAAGCTCGTTGCTTCTTCGGCCTATGTCGTTGTGTTCCTTCTCTGCCTTGCTCCGGTGTGGTTTCCGAGCGCAAGACGGTGAGGAATGTTCTTGCTGTAAGTCGCAGACTCCAAGCGACAAGAAGTTGCAGCTCTCTCCGATTTGGCTTCGGATTTGCTACGTTCGTGGCTCGTAATAGGGTGTTTTTTTTTTGGTTGGTATAACAGTGAGTTGATTTGGCGAATGCTTGCTGTGACCGGCTGCACAAGCTGCTGGTGAAGAAGATGGAGGGGTGGACCGGCATGTGTAGCGACGAAGGTGGAGAGAGCGAGTGGAGGAAGGTGATGGAGGCGTCGTGCGGAAAGATGGACGAGGAGGTCGGAGGGAATGGGGTGGACGCGTCGATGAGGATGGCAAGGTCGACGGCGGTGGTGGCAGTGGTGGGGAAGGAGGTGGCGATTTGAAACTTCCAATACGATTCAATCGTTTTCAGGCGATCGAATTTCTATCATTTCATTTCATCCAAATGAGATCATAAATGAGGAGAGTTATGGCTTTCGGCATTTTGTAAGTTTGACAGTAAAGAGTGCCTGAGTGATATGGTTCCTGATCAGTTGTTTTTTTTTAAGTGACAAATGCACAAGATGTATTAAAATTTATCACGAAAATATAATAAAGTCTTAAAATTTCAAAAATTTAATGGAATTTAATGGAGTTTTAAAATTTATCACGAAAATATATTCAAGTCCTAAAATTTCAAAGTTTTAATCGAGTCCTAAAATTTCAAAGCTTTGTAAGTTGTCTAATTAACGGAATGGAAAGCATATTAAATTTGGAGGATGAGCATAGTAATTGAAGAACGCCACCGCCTGTACGCGCTTCGTAATTGACCGACTAGGTGGGCATACGGTTTGCTGAGCACGATGTTGAGGAGGTTTCGCTGGATAGATCTTAAGGAAGGAATTCCGCATGAACACGAAAGGATCAAACTTGTCCTGATCTTACCCTTGGTTTTCGCTTAAGGATTCTCTCGTATAATGTCATGAGTCGTAACGGCTAGAGTTATATGCGGTGAAATTGACGAGGTTTATACATTTTTTTGGCACGTTGAAAATCATTTGGTAACATTTCTCTTTCGAAAAATAATTGTTTTTCAAAAATAATCTTTTTCAATTTCTATTCATCGGAATAATTTTTCAATAAAAAAAGATGTTTAGTAACTACACAAAATTTCTATTCTCAAAATAGTAAAAGAATAGGAATATATTCGGTACAATTCACAAAATTTATTATAATGTAGAATTTCTTTTCCTTGGGATTCATTTAGTAACGCTTCTGTTTCGGGAAACAATTTCTTTTCTATTTCTATTCCCCAAAATAACTTTTCAATAAAAGAACGTGTTTAGTAACTATACAAAATATCTATTATCGGAATGGTAAAATAATATGAATATGTTTGGTACAATTCACAAAATTTATTATAATGTATAATTTCTTTTAATTTTTTCCTTATTCTTCCTTACGGCCATTGCCGATGACCACCAATGATGCCGCCCGCCACTCGTCACCATTGGTCGCCGTGGATCTGTAGTTAATCGCAGTTGTTGGTGGGTAGTGAACAACGAGCGGCGGCAATCGGTGGCGGCAGGCGGTGTCGTTGGTGGTCATCCATGGTGGGGGTTGGCGGTGGCAACGACAACGACAATCATTGGCGGCGACAACATTTGGCAATGACAACAGTAGGTCAACAATGGTGGGCAACGATGGTTGGTCAGCGGTAGGTGACAGACGATAGAGGGGGGTGGCAGTCGATAAAGAAGAAAAGAAAAAAAGAAAAAAGAAAATAACTTATTTCTATAAATTATTTTCGAGAATAAGAAATTACTTTTTTCTACTTCTTGTTTTTATTCCTAATTTATTCCTCAACCACTTTTCTATTTCAGGGATTAAAAAAATTAATGACGTTACGAAACGGATTTTTTTTTTTAGAGGAACAGAAGAATAGAAATTATGAAAATAGAAACGTTACCAAACAGGGTCTTGATGGTTAGATGGGATAAGAACAAACGACAATATGCCAATTTGCCGACTAGAAAATGATATATTGTATCTTGCAGCAATGTGCTCCATCACTAATTGTAAAAAAGAAAATTATCAAAACAATTCTAAACTTATTGCAATTTTTTCAATTTAATCATAAACTTTTTTTTTGTCAATTCAATTTTAAATATTTTGCATTTGTGCTAATTCAATCTATCCTATCAATTTTGGTAAACGGATGCTAATATGGATGCTAGTCGATAACGGCTATTTAGTCAACGCTGATGTGTCAATTTTTAATATATTTTTTGTTTTTTTAAATTTTTTTCTCTCTATGTTTTTTTTTTCTCTTTTCTTCTTCCGTTGGCCAGTAGCCAGAGGCTAGGGCTAGTGAGGTCGACCTCACGATGCTAGCCAAGGTCTCGCCTAGCCAAATTTGGGCAATCTCAACCTTGCCTAGCGATAACGAGGCTAGCCTTTATCCTTTGCCCTTGCTATTGTTGTGACATCCTGATTTTCCAATTTTATTTTCAATAAATTAAGACGGGCATTTCGTTGGCACGCATATAGTTCTTTTCCATGAACTGATCACTCATGGGATAACTAGTCTATCAGGTGAAGCCGTTAAGAAATTCTAATGCATCGGACTCAAGAATTTGACTAGGAAACGACCTTTCGATCGAGTTAATCTGTAAGGGTCATTATAGCATAGTTAAAAATCGATTAGAGACCGGAGATAGGTCGACTCGACAGAGGCATGTGATCGAGTGTGGGTGATTCCACCAAATCGTACAATTCTTGTCGATCGGCACTAGACCGGCTTTTCTGTCGATTGGGTACCTTGTGTCCGTATTTGAAACCTTGAGATCACCTCGACAGTCCAATGTGTCAAAGAGGTACATTGTGGCTTGTATTGATCAACCACAGGTCAAATGCATGAAAATTTCTAAAAGCTGCTTGGTAGATCAGAACGCGCTAGTATCGTGCCGAAGTGAAATTAACTGTGAAATTAAGATTGAATTCAGAAATTGGAAGTCCTGGTGTGCCACAAATCATTTTAGGATCATTGAATCATCTTCAGAAGATTTTTCATGTAATCAGTATTTTTCAGCAATCAAATCAGAGAATGGCTATTTTGGCTCGAGAAATTAATAGGCCCGCCTTTGGTCGTGCTTTTGGGACTTAAGTTGGTTCTATGGTCAAGTGATTATGTGAATTTAAGTGTGATGACATTAAATTAATTTTATGAACTTCGATTTGGTTTAATTAGAAGAGAATTGAATGAAATTAATACAAGAATTCAGTCCCTGCCCTACACTTGAGCATATAACAGGGCCTTTTTCTGGCCCTTTAATAGGCCCTACAACAATGTACTGTATTAGGATTAAGACCAACTACAACGAATAATTAGACATCTACTCATTTTCATGGTGGAAACAAATGGAGAAAAATTTTCAAATTACAAGTGCATGACAGAGGAAAAGCACAAGAGAAGCCAGTACACATGGTCAACCATCAAACTCTATTGAATAAAAACTATAAAGTTACTAAGACAGATAATACTTACCTTACAGCATGGCTTTCTGTTTGCCTTTCAGTAGGCATTACAGCGGGACCTTCTGTCCTCCCTTCAATAGGCCCAACAAGAAACTCTTAAGTAAGTCCTATATTTGGCACTAAATCAGCCATTACATATTGCTGTTGATGCTGCTTTTTCAGCTCACAACCTTTCTTATTGTGCCATTCCTTGCGGCAATAGGAGCATTTCATCTTTGATCCAGTCCTACTCATCCTTTGACTTGATGCCTCTTCCTGCTGTATTTTTCGTCTCTTTTTTGGCCTTCCTATTTGCTTCTTCAGCGGTAAAGGTAGGGGCCTTTCATAATTTGTTGGCTCCCAAAATTTGCTACTTCTGATAGGCTGCATCATGAATTGGTATGAAGCAAGGTACGAGCTTTTTTTGTACTAATCATATAGGTAATCTTTTAGGTTTTCTTGCTTCATCTGAATAGCACAAATAGCATGGGCACAGGGAATTCCATTCAATTGCCAGGCTCGACATGAATTTTTTCTTCTATCCAAGTTGACAACATACTTATCCTAATTTTGAATAATCTCATATCCATTATCTCCATTCTAAACGGGATGGCAAAACCTACTAGCAGCAATATTTGTATCCAATTTCTTCACAATTCTAGGGCCACAGTCTCTACTCCATTTTGTAGCCTCATCTCTTTGCCTATGCAGTCTAGTCATAACCATAACTCGAATATCATCAAGCATGCTGATGATTGGTTTGCACCCGGCCTCTAAAATTCTACCATTGAAAGCTTCACTGAGGTTGTTATCAATAATATCGCATTTGAACTCTTCGCTGAAGAAGGCCCGACACCAGTGCTTAGCTTCTGTCTGGAAGAGTGCATCAAAACCTTCCTTTGTCAGCTGCAACAATCCTTGTTTGGCTAATATGAAATCAGTCATATTCGTACTCTTTGTTATCTGTCAAAACTACTTCTGCAGCTTATCTCCTTTGAAGTTCCTTGACCAGTTTGCATATATGTGCCTCGCGCACATTCTATGCTCAACATGTAGCTCAGTCAATGCAGAAATAAGTCCCTACAAAAATTCAAACCAATAAATACAAGTCAAGAAGAATATGCAAGTGATTAATATTAAAATGGAGTGAATTAATTGACAATGAAATTATCTTCTGTTAGTCGCTCATGAATGCCCATCCTCCCCCATTGGTTATTTCAAGGTCAAGTATTAAATTTTTTAGGAACCAGGACCAAATATCCTTGTTCTCTATCTTTACCACCGCCCAAGTTATCGGGAACATTTGATTATTGGCATCTCTCTCCACAGTAGCCAATAACTCCCCCTTGCATAAACCCTTTAGAAAGCATCCATCAAATCCTATAACTCTTCTACAACCAGCCAAGAAGCCCCGTTTGCATGCATCAAAACATACATAAAATCTATCAAATCTAGACCCAAGATCAGGGAGTGGTCTCTCCACAACCTCTACATATACCATACTAGATGGGTTTTGAAACATGCATTCACTAGCATAATCTTATACCTGCGCATATTCTTCCTTATACCCACCCATCAATATTTTCATCACCCTCATCTTAACTCTCTTACATTGATTCCTCGACACATTAACCCCCACTTGCTCCTTTACTAACTGTTAAAATTGAGGACTCTTGATCTCGGGTATTGCTTTGATAGTATTGAAAAAATGCTTTGATAACCACACACTTGTTACCTTTTTATTGTTAAAGATAATTGGACAAGTATGCTCCTCCTGAAAGGATCTAATATGGAATGACCCATTCTTACTAAGCGCGGCATAGAGCTTCCACGAACAATTAGGTTGTGAGCACTTAGCTCTCACAAATTCCTTCGTGTTTCTAATGAATTTAACGCTCCTCTATTTACCAATTGAGTTCTTCACAACAGCTTCCTTGAACTGTTTGGCATCGTCAAATCTCATGCCCACTGACAAAATAGGTTTATCAATTGAATCTCCACTTCCTTGGATCATAGCAAGGGTACTTACTTTTTCTTCAAGGAGCAAGTTCTTCATCATCATTGTTAAACTCATTTTCCGAACTAGCAACTTCATCGCCACAGCTTTCTTCATCTTCACTTCTATTACCCTCAGCTGGATCTCCATTCCTATTTACTGGCTCGGGCTTTTTTGCTGAAATTGCAAGTTTTTTTCTCAGAAATTCCATCTACTTTTATCTTGACTGTGTGAGTTCATCATCATCTTCGTCACTTGGGAAATTTACTAAAGCCAAACATTCATCTTTCGATTCACTAGATAAAGCAATTTCTCATTCTAATCCAATGAAGTCTTTATCGCCCACATCTTCACCCAAGATTTTAGGACATTTCCCTCTTTGTTTATCTCTATCAATATAATTTATCTTCCTCTTATTTTGCCCTTCATCTAACCTAAACTCATCCCCAATATGATTACTCGCTTGAACATGATCCCTCACTTCTCCTCCTTCAGTGATGGTCTGCTCATTCTCATCCTCATCCTCATCCTCACTATAATACTCAACATATACCTTAGTTTCTTCACCATGAAGATAATGGTAAATGATATCCTTAATACCATTATCGTCATTAAAAAATCTCAATCCATCATTCAATTCCTTCCCAGGAACATAATAATGTAGTTTTTGCACTTTGCATCGTAAAAAATACACCAAATCCCTCAGAAAATCAATATATGATGGCTTCCAAACATTGACATAAATAGTACCTTCATTTTCACCACTATATTCCCAATCTTCAGTGCCAATAACAAACTCTCCACCATAGCAAACAATGACGCCTACCTGATTCGCATCCATGTCGATGCTACACCCAATGAAAAAAAAAAAAAAGAGTCATTGTCATTTTGTTGGAACCACATGACAGAATCGGCAACTTCACATGCAGGTCCTTGTCGTTTTGTTGTCAAGAAACAAATGAGACTAAAATCTCCCCAATTCGGTGCATTTACAGAAACAAAAGAAACCGAATTAAATAAACAAAGTGAGGTCCCCACCACCCATTTTTCAATTCAATCACATTCACATTCGGTCCCCCACAAAAGCAGTCCAATTAATTAAACAAGCAAATTCGGTCCCACCACTGTTTCCCTCCGAGTCAAGCCCCTCCGCACTCTATTTTTCTATTCGATCCCCACAACAGAAAGCGAACGAATGATGGAAGAATCAATTTTTCTATTCTGTCCCCATAAAAGTGACATCCCTACCACTTTCCCCACTACTTTCCCCTTGAGCCGAGCCCTCAATTTGCCCTCCGTGTCCTAACTTGCCCATTAGAACCCTAAATTTTTCGCAAAATTGGTTTACGCAGAGAACATGACAAACCTAAACGATCGTGAACGACGGCGCAACTACAGCAGTGGCTGAGCAACGGCGGGCGAGCGAACGACAGTTGGTGAACGACGGTGGGTGAGCAAGCTACGACCGGCGTCAAGCAGAACTGTATACAAACTCTATTTTACTCCCTCTTTAGCGACATCGTTTTTTGCTATGAAGCAACACGGCGTCGTTTCTTATGTGAATCCACGGTGGATGGCAAGAAACGACGTCGTTTCTTACGAAGAAAGGAAAACGGCGTCATTTTATGCTATCCACCGTGGACAATCTTAAGCCACGTCGATTTTTTTTTTAAATATAAAAGCCACATAATTATTTTGGCTGGAATTTCTCGTCGGTGGCACCAAAGTGATCGTTTTTCCTCCGATTTAGCACTTAAGTGATTCAACAAAAACTTTTGACACCAAAGTGAGCGCCGTACACAACTTATGTCACCATTAATGTACTTATTCCTATAAAGATATAAACATTACTTACCCAACTAAAATTGTTATGCGTTCTCGATACACTCTTCAACATCAAGCGATACACGAACGGCTCTCAACCAATCTTGAGTGCAAATCAAAGTTTCCACTACTTTGGGAGTTAAAGAACTTCGAAAGCCATCAAGTACACGACCCAATGTACTAAAAGTTGACTTTGAAACAATGGTAGTTACAAGAATGGACAAAATATCTGAAACAATGGTAGTTACAAGAATGGACAAAATATCTCGAGCCATCAAAGAAATGATCTTATATTTTGAGCCATTAATCTTCCACCAAATCAAAATGTCCAGACAAAGATCCTTTTCATTTTTTTCTTGAAGATACTCATCAAGCTCGGACTTGTTGTTATCGCACCCTTGTTCATTTGAGTATAAAAACATTTTCTTCCAAGCTTGGTTGTCATATTTCTTTATTCCTTCACAACCACCCATATCGGTATTGGAATCGGAACTACTACTACTTGCACCCAAATAATGGCTACCAAAATCTTGATCACTTGAAATAATTGAAGATTGCTTATAAAATTCATACAAACGCTCCAATGCATCCTTTACCTTGTAATGCATTTCTTTAATTTTCGATTCATCATCATAAATTTGTCCATACAAGAAACTCACATAATTTAACTTGGCTCTACGATCTAACACAACCGTAATCAACACCATCATATTCACTTTATCCAAGCTTTCATAATATTTGTCAAATTTTTCTTTCATTTTCACACCCATAGCTTGAAGCTTAGGATCCGAAGCATTGACTGCATCTTTCAAATATTTATATAGAAGAGCTATCCCTTCAAAATAATCATTTGAAGTAACATACGAAATCCCAGATATTTGATTGGTGGCATCATAGAATATTTTTAGAAAATCCAAAAGAATAATAGTATTTTCCCAATCATCATCACTAGGAGTTTCATGATTAAGCTCACTTACAAAAGATAGATTGTGATCTTCCATCCTTTCGAAAACTTTTCTGAACTTAATGGCGGTGTCTAACATGAGGTAAGTGGAGTTCCATCTAGTGGCGACGTCAAGAACTATGGAACACTTATAAGTGATCTTTTCTCTCTCAATGCAAGATTGAAATTCTTTGGCTCTCGTGGGAGAACTCCTTACATACCTAACCACATTTCGGATACGTGCAATGGAGTCACGTACCGTAGTCAATTCATCTCTCACAATCAAATTTAATATATGAGTTGTACACCTCATGTGCAAAATACTACCATCTAATATCAACGACCTTTGTTTCGAAAGTTTTTCCCTCAAATAGCTAATTGCAACATCATTCGAGCTAGCATTATCTAATGCATTTCTCCACCATTTTCCCAATCCTCAATGCATTTCTCCATCATTTTCCCAATCTCCTTACCCCTATGACTATGCATCACCACAAAGTTGATGATTCTTTTATGCAACTTCCAATTTTCATCAATAAAATGTGCAGCGAGACACAAATAATTCAGATTTTGATTGGAACTCCATGTATCAGTCGTGAGTGCGATCCTAGAATTAATCTTTCCAAAATAATTCTTCAAAAAAGTTCTTTCACATAAAAATAATTTCATGCAATCTTTTGCCATTGTAAAACATGATACATGTTTGAAGAGAGGTTGTAACTCAGTAACATATTCATGAAATCCAACACGCTCAATCAAGGAAAAAAGTTTGTTCATCAAGGATGATGAACCAAGCAAGCATGTGCCTACAACGTTCTTGATTAAATGACCATGTCGATAAGACGCTACCAGTACTAGAATCTCCTCCTACCTTGCCAGCCATGTTGACATTACGTGGTGAAAAGAATTTCTGCCTCTTATCTACATTACGAGGAAACCTCTTGCATGTGGTCAAGTGCTTCCTCATTGCAGAAGTACCGTTAGCAACACGGTACTTAAGTATGAACCCACAATGAATGCACTTCACTTGATATATTTTTCCATCTTTATCACTAATTCTCGAATAATGATTCAAGCATTTGGATATATATTTCTTATTATGAGGAAGATGAGAACTGAGTACCTTATTTGTGGCACTCGAGGTAGGAGGTGCCTCTTCTTCAATTTCATCGCCAAAAAACTCCCATTCCGTAATCGGAGTCATCTCCTCATATCCATCCACCTCTATCGACGTGTTATCTTGATACATTAACTTCGCACTACACAACAATAATAGAATATAATTAGACATTTCAAAGCAGAATGTGAATTGAGTTATAGAATGTGTAGGCAGTTGCTAAAAATCAAATCATTACACAACTTTCCCCTCAAAAAAAATGCTCTCAAGTATTGTAGACAATTAGCTTTTGATAGATGATAATAATCTGTGTAGTTTCATAGATAATAACTCGTGCGCAAATGACACAAGTTAAAAGGAGTCCAATTTGATCATGCATATATCCATTATGTGGCACATTGTTATCATTTTCTTATATTATCTTTGTAATTAAGGACTAGTAATCTAGAAAAGCCACCCAAAACAAAGAAGTTAAGCATCTAGATTGCCAAAATTCAAAAACACCGGCTTCCCCAAAACAAAGAATTGATCAGAGCAGTTTCATTGAGCAAGTAGTCATAGACCACAGCTTGCATTTCTTTTCTTGTTCCATTAGATTGTGAAGGCAGTGACAACTTTGCTTTATGTATAAGTACCGGCTTTACTTGAGCAGGTTACAGAAGGAAAATGAACTGAAAATTTCTAATGGGGGGGTGAAGCATTTGGATCTAAACCCACAAGATGCTGCCACTGGCATAATGATGCTATCAGAACTCCATCAATTTCCAGCAAAATGATGCTACAAAATACAAATGGCAACTCAAAATTTGCTGCCAATAACTTGCTTATCCAGAATTTGAACTCCAAAAACAATGAAATTGACACCAGAGGGACTATAATCACTGAGCAATATGGTCTTAAAAATTAGGAATCAATCACTCACTCCCTCCACTAGAGTAGGAAATGAAATTCACAGCATTTGATGGTATTACCCCGAGATCGTACCCTTGGAGTGAAGCTCTAGAAATCCAATTTCACTGGGAGAGTAGCGTTCGGCGCTGAGTAGGGACGTTGGTCGCTGGTCTTTGGGGCAACGGCGTCAGGCATTGCGACTGCTAGCATCGGGTCGTTAGAGCAAAGGCGGAGACAGCAGCAGCGGTGTTGTGGGTCAGAATCGGAAACTTAGTGACCAGCAGCTACGATCGGACGGCTTGAGGATGGAATCACGGCAGGAACAGTGGTATCTGCCGTCTGGTTGCAGCGGCAGTGGAGCAGAGGAGGACCCAGCAGCAGGGGTGTCGGGGCTTCTAGCGCGAGTAGGGACGTCGGTCACTGGTCTTCGAGGCAATGGCGACAGGCGTCGCGACTGCTGGCGTCGAGTCATCGGAGCAGAGGCGGAGACAGCAGCAGTGGCGTCGTGGGTCAAAATTGGAAACCTAGTGACCAGCAGCTAGAAGTGTGTATGATCCGGGCGGGCGGTTTCCGACCTAGAATCAAGAACCGCCCGCTAAGGACCGGTTTCGAAAAATTGGAATCGGGATCCACCCGTTTGTTGCATGGATCCACCCAGGAACCGGACCGCCGATGTGGTCCGGTTCCCAGGTGGATCCATGGAACTGATCTTGACGTGAATGCGAGCTGTGGCGTCGCGGTGACGGGCGAGCGGGCAAAGGGCGCTCGCGGCTGCTGGCGCAGTGGTAAGCGCGGAGGCGAGCTGTGGCATCGCGAGTCACTAGGGTTTTGATGTCGGGCAGCGAACGGGCTTGACAGATCAGGCTATGTCTGTCCGCCTCGCGCAACTCCGAGCAGAGATCCTTGGGAAACCGACCTTATATCGAAAAGTTGAGAACAAAGGGGGACGAAATCTATCGTGATTTTGACGCGAAAGAGAAGTCGAGGTGGGTTGTCGGCTACGATTCAAGCGTGGTGGTCAACGGCGACTCTCTCCCTCACACTCTACCCTTACTCGCAGCTCTCAGATCTCACTTGATCTCCCCCTCTCTTTTCAACGTCTCACAGATCTCTCTCTCTCTCTCTCTCTCTCTCTCTCTCTCTCTCACATCATCTCTACTCGACCCCCCTTCATCGAGGTTCAAGAGGCCCTATTTATAGGCTGAAGGGTCCGATCGACAAGGGCATTTCCATTGCCGGTCCTAGGCGTGCCGACCGGCCTCCCTCTTGGCCAAACCGGCGTCTCAGCCTGTCTTCTCCGTGTAGGCCTGCTTGACATCGAAGGCGTCCGCCAAGACATCCGCTCCGTCCGGGTTTCTCGCCGGATCTTGCGCTGCTTCATTCGGCACCATTGATGGCTCCTGCGAGGCGTCCCCTCCGTCGTCGGTCTACCCTCCTCTCTCTTTGCCCTAGGTCATCTTGCGTGCCTTTAGTCTTCATCGAGCATGGTGTCCACTGTCTAGCACGAGGAAGGAAGGAGGAAGAAGAAGAGGAGAGGGCCAAACCGCAGAAAAGATGAAAAATGGATTGGGCCTAGCCTGCGTGAGGGAAAAGAAGAAAAGAGGGGAAAAGAGGGAAAATGGTCTGATATCGCTAGGGTTTGTTTTAGTATATTTTTTTTTAATATTAAATATTAATCAGTCCGGTCCGAGTGGGCGGGTGGGCGAATCCGCCCATGGAACTGGGAACCAGACCGGTACCCACCGGTTCCCATAAATTGGAACCGAGAATCGGACCGGTTCCCTCAAGAACCACCGGTTCTGAGCGGTTCCGATCCGGTTCCGGGCGGTTCAAGCGGTTCCCGGGTATTTTGCACACCCCTACCAGTAGCTACGATCGGACGGCTTGAGGACGGAATCACGGTAGGAACGATGGCTTTTGGCGTCTGGTTGTAGCGGCGATGGAGTAGAGGAGGACCCAACAGCAGGGCATCGCGGCTTTTGGCACAAGCAGAGGCGATGGGTTGCGAGCGGAGACGAACTCGGCTCAAATCTGCCTACGTCGTGTAGTTGCAGTGGGCAAGAGTCAGAGTGGCGTTGGCGATAGGCAGAGGCAGAGCACGGCAGCGACAGGCGTCGAGCGGCGAGGGTTCGCACGAGCGACGTCGGCGACTAGCATCTGGCAATGGTGGCCTTGAGGGCAAGCGGCGTCCGGCGGCGAAACTCAAAGCGACGTCCGGTAGCGTGAGTTCTCTCCCATAAATCTGAAAATTTGGACTCGGGAGCGCAGAGCGGGGGAGGGGGGCTCCTTTTTGAACCCTAAGTAACCGGTTTCGAAACCAGTTCCAGTTCTAGTTCCTGGAAAAAAGTGTGGCATCCTAAAATTTCATAATGAACCCTGGATACACTACGACCTATGGCGAGATGATTGAAGCATTAACAGACTATATTATAATCATTAGACCAATGGATTACATTTAAGCAAGGGCTGAGCATTGAATGGACTATTGTTTTATTGGAAATGTATCCTATGTCCATGTGTGATCAAGGATTTGTACTAAAAGATAAATTGATAAGGAATTTTCTGTTCTTGGCCGTATACTCTATAAGTCGGATTACCATAGAGTAATGTTGCAATATTATATGGCCATGTGAGTATTTGTAATTATATATATAAGTGGGGATTAAGGTGGATTATTAGGAGCAAGTATGGGCTGGATACCTAAGGCCCAAAAGCAGCCCACATCCCCCCCTATTCGGTCGACCAAGGCCTGGCCGATTGAGGCTCATCATCTTTGCATGAAGATTGACAAGTGGCGAGAGAGATCAAGCAAGTGTCGCTGCCCCCATTGCTTCACCAGTGATCTTCATGCAAAGCTAATGATTACCAGCAATTAAGAAATTAAAAAGGAAAAGGGGGAGGCAGATTGATCGAGGGAGAACTGCCGAGAAAGAGAGGGAGACCGAGCGGGCGAGCGAGCGAGAGAGAGAAGAGGAGAGTTCAAGCGGGAGAGGGCGCGCGAGTGTGGGCCACGAAGGGGGAAGAGGAGGACCGTCTTCTGCCGTGTCCGAGCTGCCACCATCGACGCCGCCTAGCTTCGCCGTCGATCGTGCTGCGTTTGAAGTCCTCTAATTGCCGTTGTGCTTGCTGTGATTTCGTTGGATTTAAGGCAAGTGAAAGTCCATTGATCTACACTTTGCTTGCTGTGGTTGTGTGTGAAGTGTAATAGATTTTGGAGATGCTTGAGTTGTGATGCTGGATGCTGGAATTCAAAGGTATAGGAGTAGTTCTTCAAGCTAGCAAACTGTTTCATGGAAAAACAGCTTGACCTTTGGCAACTCCGTGAATTTTCTGTAATTATATAGCCGAAATTTGACTTCATGTCCTTGATGAAAGTTGTAGATGACATCTTGAGTAGTAACATACTAAAATTTTAGAAGAAACAGACGAGTATTGGTCGGTGAAATGAATTTTCTCTAAAATTGTTAAATCTGGAAATCGTTACCGAGGGTTAGGGAGAGTTATGGTGATTACAGCTTTTGATCTATCATGAATCTGACTTCGAGTTCTTCACGAAAATTTTACCTCTAGGGTTTTTCTATAACATATCAAATTTTCATAATTTTATGAGTTGATTTATGGGTTATAAAAAATTTGTGAATAAAACTGTGCAATGGTGATGTTTGAAATTTTAAGGCTGTGATACATGGACCATAGCGACTCGTATGAAGTTCTTTTGACATGGTGTTCTTCATGAAACATTTTTCTCTAGATCTCGTTTATAACATGTTAAATTTTCAGAATTTATTAAGATCGTTTACTAATTTTTCCAGAATTTTAATTAAAGAAGACCATTCTGTTTTATCCGAAAATTGTTTTATTTTCAAGAACAACTGAATTGCTCTATGAGATGTGATATCTTGGGTTGTTAATTATACAGCATATGTGGTGACATTTAGCATATCGTATGATATCAAAAGTTGATTGAAACCTTTGACATTATTGCATCAAATGCTATTTTGAAAGTGAAACATATATGTGAATATACATTGTGATGTTGATGATACCGTCGGACCCTTAAGTTGATGATGTCCCGGGATTGTCAGGATGCCCGGAGGTGTGTGCCGGAGGTTTTGTGATGCCAGGTTGGGTGCGAAAGCTAGAAGGGATGCAAATATTGGTCCCTGGGAAAAATGAAATCCTTTTGAATATCAAAATGGGAAATGAATCATGCATGTGTGTGTGCATATGGCATGGTGCATAAATTGCCTATGAATTGAGTTGGTACTATTTGGCATTGAATGGATCTCATGAAAATGTAGTCATTAAGGCATTGAATGGATCTCATGGAGATATATGCATGATTGCGTGGATGATATGTGCATTTCACATGAAATCTTGGTTGTCTTGCTTGTTGTATCATGTAGTTTGATGGATCTTTTACTGCTGAGTGGTTGTACTCACCCCTTTAGAGACTAACATTTCAGATTAAGAGATGCCTCTGTTACCGATCACGCGTGGTACTTTCTATGGCTTACCATCCGACGTTGAGGTTGAGTGTTTGGAGCATTCCTATGTTGGTGTTCGTGGACTGGTGTTCATCCGTGTTCGAGTTTTAGTTATGTATGACGTGGGTCTACCTGATGGCCTTGTAGTCCAAGAGTTCCTGTCCGTGTATGTTCATCGCGATGGGATCATGATGGGGATGTTGTCGCTGCCACCAGCTGATGCACCGGGCTGGGTGTGATTGTGTGTGTGACTAGTAGCGGATGACACTTTTTGAATAGCTGACACTGGATGATGGATCGGCGTACATGACTGATGTGGGGTCAGGTACTTTTGGATTATAGCCGAGCTTAGTAAAGCCTTGGCCTTTTGATGTACTAACTCTTGATGTCCGATCAAGCTATGTAAATAAAAGTGTTTCAGCTCTAACGTATATATATATATGAAAGGTGTAATTGGTGTGCATTGCATTGTATTATTTAGTTTGAGTATGGGTTAGGGAAATGTTGAATATGCTTCCGTTATATGAATTGCGCTGGGATCGATTGAGATAATATAAACCCCCAGGACATATGGACGTGGCAACCCTAACGAATGGGGGGCCGTCTCGGGGGTGCCACAAAAAGGAACCGGGAATCGGAACTGGTCCTTTAAGAACCGGAAATAGAACCGAAACCTCTGGTTCCCGGTTTTACCTTGGAACCGCGCTCACCCATAGCTGCAACCCCGCTGGCCTCTCTTTAGCTTGTTGTTGGCCTCTTGTAGCCACATGCAACCACACCAACTGACCCCAATGGAGAAAAAGATGAACAAGCACAAACAAGGTTAAAACTGGAAAAAAAAAACAATGAGTGTTGATAGTTTTGGAAGATTTTTTTTTTTTTTAACAAACCCTAGGCTTCTTGCATGCCGAGAAGGCCCTCAAGGTGGGTGTCAAGAATTTTACCAAACATCCAATATTTGATCCGAAGAGCTATGGATGCCTAAAGTGGATGCCTAAAGTCCCTTCCCAAAGTCTTTTCTAGACGCAACCTTAATAACTAGCCCCACACAAGTTATAAAACCGGGTCCTCTGCGCATGGTCTTGTATGCCGAGACTCAGACGTTCCGGCCGTTCAATAGGACCGAGGCATCGTGCGACCTTTCTGCCTAATGAACGAATAGATTAACACAATCTTGTTTGACGTTGCTTGAGGCGGGATTAAAGTCGACGGGTAGCACGCAGTCACGGGGGTTATAAACCTGCACCTGGCCAATTTCCCCGTCCCTGCGGACGAGCACCAGGAGATCCTGGAAGACACTCGAGTTGCCACTGGACCGAACAATGTCGATTTGAGCCGGATCGTGCATTTTCGCGTCGCTGTCATTGCATTCGTTTGAAGACCTGTCAAGCAGTATCACTTCTCCGGCGAGATGGTTGGATGAGCCGACGGAGATGCTTACGTTTGGTGAGTCAAAGAGGACGTATGTTCGATCAAACTGGAGGAATTTGAAGACGGTTCTTCGTTTGTTCGCATGCCTTTCAAGCACGTCTTCCGTAGGGAGTGTATGGCTGAGTGCTACAAGAGGAGAAACTTAATACTTATGTCCACTTCGCCGCTCCGAAGCTATGCACACTTATTAGCTAATTAATTCTATTTGTTTATCCCCTACATTCACAGTTAATAGGGAAAATGATAATTATAAGCGCCTTTGAACCAAGTACAGATGTATATTTCTTGTATAATAATTTCGTTGCAAGCCAGACTTTTTCACTCTTTTTGCTCATTCCTTTTACTGATTACATGTTCGCATCGTTGAGAAGTACTATGATTCCGCAAGATGTTTCAAATATATGCCTTTTTCCATAGAATGCATATCCATCGGCCATCAGTACATGAAAGTATCTATAAATACTAAACAGGTGCAATATCATCTTCCTTGACGTATAGAGAGCTCGGAGCTTTATTAGTCACACACTTTCCCTTACACACTGTACTAGCTAGGAGGAGCAACATATGGCACTTCAGTTGTTTTCTAGTTATTTCAGGGTATTTTAATTTCTTCTTTCTGTTGGCCATCGTGACAATGCTACTTCCCATGATCACCGGGGCCGCCATGGCTGCCATGCCCATGGTTGTGGTTGTCATCATCATCGTCATCATCGTCGTCATCGTCATGATCATGGTCGTCGTCGTCACGATGGACACGAGCACTGCGGCTGTACCCCTTCCCAAGACTACCGTGGCCTTTCCCGAGCCCATATTCCTTCATGCTCTCTTACATGCGCACAAAAATTCAACAGATTATTATATATGAAGTATGTATAAAGAGAAGATAGATGAAGTAGAGTGGAAACTTACGAGATGAATTAGTCTCCTCGACAAGCTCGCGAGCTGCAGCCTCGTAAGAGGAGACGAGAAGAAGCATGGCGAAGACAAGGCCACAGAGCACAAAAACCCTAGAGGAAGCCATTCCTCAGTGCACCTGAAGGCAGTGAAACAAAGAACTCGAGTTTGCTCTAAGTGATGAATATGAGAATCGAACTTGCATGGTAAGGTCACCTCATATTTATAGTCTCAGAAGCGTAGAGAAAGGAACTTGCCGGCGGACCAAGCAAAATGAGCGTAGCCTGTTAGATCTTACCTATAGTAAGAGGATTGTCTTCTTATACATTAAACATAGTTTGGATTTATCTAACAACTTGGCAAGTGACAGCCTTAGACTGCAAAAAAATTCTGGCGAGATGGTTTCGTATGGTCATATAAAAGGTCCTGGATACTAATGGTTCCTAGGTTATTAGGATTCATTCGCGGATCTTGACATTGGCACATTACGAGAAACGACAAGTTCAACGTTGAGTCCCGAAATTTTCTTATTTCAGCATCCAGAATGAGATCGACTCAAGTTGTTCAAGTAAGCTTGAGTGGGAAAATTGAACCTTGTGGGATGTGATCAATCCTAAATCGGTTAAAAGTTTAGGTCACCTACCGCTCTACAGTTTACCACATTTGTGCAAGGCATTGTATAGGCGGACATGTAGAAACCACATTTGTGCAAGGCATTGTATAGGCGGACATGTAGAAACGCGCAATCTTTTTTTTAACACGCATGGATGAAGAACAAATTTTTCATTGCTGGAACTTCTTTAAGGGTTCTAACTATTATTTTGTTATCAATCTCACAGCGATAACGGATTACTATAAATCAATTTCAGACATGCATACTTACAATGTTACAAGTATTGTCGTTTTGGTGCTATTGAGGGTTGTTAATTGAGCCACGGTAACATATATCTTTTCAGATGACCAGCAAACATGAACACACATTGTACGCACGCAAGAAATCAAAAGTCGAAACATTAAGCAAAATTGTCTCTTTTCTAAATAATTGGATGCTATGTACATTACATATATCAATACATATATCAATTGGTTCATTAAATAAAGAAAAAAAAAAGTTGGTAAAACTACCCGATCCAATGAAATTGCATATGGAGAAAGATAATTTTGCTCCTAATCTAAGCCCAAACGAAAGCAAAAGTAGAAATCTCGACCAGCCATTAGTGAAGTCCTGCTAAAATGGTAAGGTAGCTTGCCTATTGGAAAATAGATACAAGTACTTAAGACACTTCAATGGACATGTGAAGCTGGAGCTTCATACGCTCACTTGCTCAGGTGAGCCAGTAGGAATATCATCTTCGTCGACGCATAAAGCTGGAAGCTTCGGTTTGTTGGTCACTCACACACATTTCATATACAACGCACAGGAGTATGTACTAGGAGCAGCAACTTAAAATTCAGAAGGTATCTAATTACATTCTCGCTGTCTTTACTTCCTTCTATGGTTTGCCTTTGTAGCCAGGCTATTTCCCATGCGCCATGGCCGTGGCCATGGTCGTGGTCGTGCTCATGATTGTTGTCGGGTTCATTGTACTATATGTACTACATCTCATCAGTATATCATCTGCATATGTAATATATGATATTTTTTCCTAGTAGAGATCAGAACTATCACATATGTGATGGGATTCAAAATTCCACTGCCAAGTTTCTGTCAAATCATTTCATTCGAATGAGATAATATTTACGTGCCCGGATTTCCCTGACTATCACGAGCTTCTCATCGTAAGAATGACGAGAGATGATTACTTCATAAGAAACATTAGTAGGGAGTGCCATTTGATCATACATACGAACCATGTAGAGAAGTCCGGTGGAAGCGATATCAACGAGATGAATGAGTTGCCTCGGCAAGTTTGCAAGCTGAGATCATAAGAAGCACCGCAACGAGGAGGCTGCAGAGCACAAAAACCCTAGTGGAAGCCATTTCTCAGTTAAATTGAAGCAAAGACTGAGTTTGCTCCTGATGAAGAATGATTTGCACAAAGTCGCACCTTCGTTATAGACTCCAAAGAGCTCGTGGTGGGACAGGGTATAAACATGTGCGTGCTAGCAGTGGAAAATATTTATTAGATCCAGAAAAATATTGGATTTCACTTCTACGTAACCACGCCGTTTCAATTATATATATGTGAAGACTTGAGTACACTTTAAAACTTGTGAAATAATATAGTATTCCTAAAGATCAACAATTGGGCATACACAGTAAGACCTCATCTTCCTAACTTTGAATTCTTCTTATGGATGAGTTATAAATATGGACATCACCCACATTTATTTAAAGTTAAGTTTTCATGTGAGAGATGTCCAATTGGTTAAACAAGAATTAATTTCTCAAATAAGAGATCTTACATATAATAAAAATTATTATTGTTATATAGGGGTTAAACATCACATTCTGTGTACAAAAATATCATAACAATCCATCCTTTCAGAACGTATCAATCATACGTGTTCTTTCTAATCAGGAGGAATTAATGCATATTCTTCAATTATTCTTCATATTAAATTATGGCAAACCAAAACAACAGCAGAGATATAAGTATTCCAAAGTCAAATCTTGTAGATGTAAGTCCAGCAAGAAACTTTCAGCGACAGGGTTTTTGACGATCACGATCAATAAAATGGCCTCCAAGGACCAAGATTAGATAGTGACGTGCCGTCGTAAAAAAAGTTGACGCTTGGTCCATATATAACCTTATCTTAGCTAAGAGATTTAGATCAACATGAAGTTCATATAAGTCAGCCTCGGTGGGGAACTTGAGAGGGATGTGGCAAATCGGTTTAGATTTAGGTCATCTATCGCTTTCCTCTGCACCTCATCCATGTAAACACACTTACAAATATGAGTACGTGAAGAGCTCTAGATGTTCTTCACGAATACAGACGTATGATAACCTAAATACTAATTATATGATATCCCTCGGAAATAATTTACAATATACGCAATAGTGCAATGAATTTGGTCATACATTATAGTTGATTCTTCAACATGTGCTATCAAATAACAGCCTTAACAAAAACAATTACCTGAATATATTATATTCACATATATATCTTGTATCATTTGCTTATAACTTGATATTTTTTAAATGATTGCATACTCAATCGATAAGTTCAAGGTACACGATGTCCGTAAGGAATTCTCTTATCTTACGCAACAGTTCATTGTTTTAAGATGGTCTCATCGCTTTTACGTTTTTGTCACTTCATCCGCAGTAATTGGAGCAATTCTTTTTATGCTTTGATTGGTATCACACGAAACATATACATACAACTATACAAGTAAAGCACCTTGGAGTCTGTGGAGAAAGTTATACGACTTGATTCAGTCAAAATTAACTTCC
This sequence comes from Eucalyptus virginea, assembly GCA_014182375.1. Lineage (NCBI taxonomy): Eukaryota > Viridiplantae > Streptophyta > Magnoliopsida > Myrtales > Myrtaceae > Eucalyptus > Eucalyptus virginea. Next base: position 7,665,006 of record CM024519.1, read on the forward strand.
TTTATTATTAGAGGATAAGGTAAAGACCTTGCAAAATGGCAATCTAAAATTAATTACGTTGAAAGCAACACGCAGATATCAACAAATTCAAGATTTTACATTCAAAAGCGAGTGTTTTTTGTCCAAAAAAATTATTGGCTTAATATCAACATTAGCTGTACAATCCTTGCCTTGCTGTTTCTCACATCCTACTTTTACTTTCTCAGAAAAAAGAAAAGAAAGAAAGAGTACGCAATGAGAGATAATGACAAAAGGATATAGGTTGAGTAGAAATGCGTTTCCGCACCGGGTTTCATTTCGATTAGAGACACGTGATAGACTGAGTAGACAAGAAGACTTTTGCACCGTAATGTCCTTTTCGGGTTCTATATTGTTGCAAAAGCCCACTACATGGGACATTTACTTTTGAATTAAAAAATTTGCGACAGGCAATCTGCAAAGAGCCATATTTTCTTGCATCGTTGATCGAAGGAAAGTTTCTTCATTCATACCTTTGACTAGTGTATCGCACCTTACAAGTCATGATATTATAAATATTATCACCACATAAAAAAAAATAAACGAGAGCACCATTCAGAAGTTCAGTTGAAGGAATTTTCCTGAAACCAGGGTTGGGGAAAAACATGGGCTATTTGCAAATCCGGATGAATGATGCTTGATGCAACGGTGACGTGAAATACTTTCACATGTTCCGGTTGTTGATTTTCCAGTTGGTTATTCATAAAATAATGGAAACCTGAGTACACGTTCCTCCGCAGTCACCATGTCCAAATTGAAACAGGTGCATAATCATTCTAGGAGCACAATACTGTACCCGCTAGTATTTATTGAATTAAAACATAACCATGTGTGCTTGCATAACTTGCACTTACTTTGGGAGTCCTCATGTCTAATATACGTCCTCATACCCTGAGCTGAATCCGACGTCTCCAATAAGAAAAAGATGGGAAACTCGAGAAATAGCACTTGCTATACCGAGCTAAGGGATAGAATTTGTTGCCAATTAAAGTGGGTTTTATTCATTCACATGCAAACATCAGTGGACATTTGAGATGACTCGTACTTGAAATCACCAAAGGAACCATCTGAAACGCAGCAAAGCTGCTCATGACAGTGGAGAAACCATTTTATTCAACCATTATTGCAGAAGCTTTTAAGCTTCTACGAGTTACATGGCATACATTCTCCTACATTCCCAGCAGGATGATGGACCCAACTGAGTCCATTATCTAGTTCTTGACATCTTCGGTCTCTTCTGGAGGGTGACCACCATGATGACCGCCACCGCCGTGACCACCGTGGCCACCGTGACCGCCGTGGCCGTGCTCGCCACCTTCATACCCCTTTCCACCTTGGCCATGTTCGCCGTGACCCTTGCCATGGCCGTAGCCAGGTCCATATCCTTGGCCGTAGTTAGCCTCCTTCACGCTCTCCTCTGAAATATAAACGCAGAGTATGTGATCATATCCGTGTCCACTAACAGATAACATGTAATCTAGCTTACTGTGTACGAATACGTAAAGTAGTAAGTTAAGATGCAACTATTGAAACTGCTACCATTTCGTTGACCTCTTTATGATGTACATCACATCTTGATATTCTACAGCATACCTTTCTCAGGATTCATAAATTAATTAATCTACTGCGAACAACGGAAGCTCACAAGACGTTGGCAGAACCCTCATAATCAAATTTGCAATTCGCTCTGTCGGCCTTTAACAAACACGAGTGCTCGCACAACGGACAATCACACGGAAACATATATACACGTCAACCGTGAGAATGCGATTCCATGTTTCCCATCAAACTGAAGAGAACTAGATAAGTAAATTGAGGGAAGACTTCATTGGCGAGAGCACTCACGTGACTGAGTCTCCTCAGCAAGGTCACGAGCCGAGACCTGCGCGGCCATGAGAACGACAACGGCCAGAAGCAGGCCGCACAGGAGGAAAACCCTGGAGGAAGCCATTTTCATCGCTCAAAGCTAGCGGATCACCAGAGAAATCTCAAGGAAGACTACCCAAGTGAGTGCGTGGCTCAACTGCGAACTGGGGCGCCCTATTTATAGGGTGGGAAGTGAGAGTACAGACGAGGGGGTATGAGCTGTAGCGGGACCTACATGATTTGTACGGTTGTGATTTGCTTAAATCCGGAGGAGATGCGGCCAAAAGGCTTCCCGTGCAAGAGTCAAAGATTAGATTGAGTGGTGGGAGCCGCTCGTGATATTGTTTAAGTGCCGTGGCGAGTGGAAGTTGACGATTCGTCACACGAGTTCTTCGAGATCAGTAATGTCTGGATCTCTTGCTACGAGGCATTAGTCATAATCTAGGGGGGGAAAATTCAAAAATGCGGCACATGGAGTCATTATATACTTTGTGCCCTCTCTATTGCACCCCAACTGCTCACACTTGACTAAAAGTTGATAGTCATTATATAATTGCGAAAGCTTCTTTTCCTGCCAAAATATAATGGAGAGCTTGTGAAAGGGTCGAAAAGAACATGAACAAAAAGTTGATAGAGTCACGAACTAATTGAACACGCAACATCACTAAATATCGTAGCGATAAGATGTTACCCCTTTTCACTTGAATTATCGACGTGGTAGTGGATTGAATATTATATTCAAGGCCGGTTCGTCTGTGTATCTTTGTGCATGCTGTATCCCACATTAATTGCGCTTTGAGCGGTTAGGTATGGAAGGCATAAAGAGAACCAAATGCCTACGTCCTTCCTCACGTCACCCGTTGTCCTACAAGGGAAGGCTTTGCACCCACATGTTGGATCCTCAATCTGCCTCAGCCACAAGTACTGGTTGCAGACGTTCGTCTTTAATTTTCCATGCATCGCACGATTCTCTCTCTCACTAGATATTAAATTGCCGACAAAAAGTTTGAATAATTGAATAGAGATTTTTGAGAGAGCTGGACCTATGTTGAATCCACAAGACAAAAGAATGTGAGCGCCCATTCATTTTTTTAAGTGAATAATTGATTATGTCTATCATGTTATAAGGATATGAAAGTAAATCTATATTATTTGCATTTCATTCGTGAATAACGATATCGTGGTCCCATAGTTTCGCCTCCATCCGTATGTTATCGTTGATAGATGTCCCTAAATAGATGTAGCTTACATATCGGATATGGTTCGGTCTCTAAATGGGGCTTTGCATCTCGAGAAAGGACTTTACCTCCAAAAATTTCCACCTAATGAAAATGTTGTTCTGTAATCAATGTAGAATACACTTTTAAAAGCAACTTTGGACTGACAAGCCCTACCTTCTCTCCCAAACCCCAACCCCCTTAAATTCATTACCACCGTCGCCACCACTCACCGGCGGCCACACCACCATCCAGACCTCCCCTCGTCCGCCGCCACCTCCCTTGCCACCTCCTCAACCCTCTTGTCGCGTGACCTTAGGCAAACCACGCCGTGCGACTCTCGGCGAGCCTAGTCACCTCTTGGCTCCAGCGTCCTGCGACCCTCTTCCTCTCTCCCCTTTGTCTATGGAGCAAGAAAAGTCAAAAAGTGAGGGGTAAAATAGGTTAACTGATATATAATCGAGTGCAAGATTGGCAGAAAAAGGTTCATTACAGCCCTTAAAGTAACATTCCAAAAATGCTAAGCCTAAAACTATGGGGGGCTTGCTTTGAGCTTTGAGTAGTTTCAAAGCTCAATTTTGCACGAAAGGTTGCCGAGATTGTGCTACCAAACACCAAAGATTTGCTCAAGGTCCTTTGAATGCCCAAAGTTGCTTGTAAGGCCCTAACTCCGGTGTTTTGAAATCCGTCCTTTGCGGATTTAAAAAAGTTAAGTTACTTTTTCTGTTTCCCAAAATTCTGAAATTAAAGAAAAGATCGAGTCAGATAACATTGATAAGTTTTAAATCAACATTCTCAATATGTATATGTTTGAAATGTTTTTAGGCATTTGATACTTCATAAAAGTCATATTTCATTCGTTAAAAAAAGATGTAAAGCTTCAATAGTTTATGCCATCATTGTTCTCCAAATTTCTTGAGTGGACAAAGTTCAGAGGCAACATTATATTCCCATCTCCTCTAGTTATGGTGTATCAACAAACTTTATGAAAAAAAAAAAAAAAAAACTTCAAATAATATAAGATTGAGAGAAAACGTTTATGCATATAAACTTATAATATCGTATGTCGAGAACCAAGATCGAAAATTAGGGTTGCTTTCTGATCTTCATTCAAAGCTAGATAATACGATGCTTTGAAGGACGCAGCATGTTACCCTTCCCAATTTTTCTTTCTAAGAAGAGGGGAAAGGTTCATTACAAGGCTACAATGACATTGCACACCGGATGCTTTTGAATTTACAAAGACTCGTATCATGTCTTGGTGCACCTCCAGTTTGAGTATAGCCATGTTCCGTTAGGTGTCACTATCATCTCAATTATGGATATATATATAGTAGGTATGCAATCAGTGCAGTCCATTAATTTCGCAGGTCACATCCATAACAATTGACATGGAAAATTATAGTAAATTTTTATTATTCAAAGCAATGATGATAGACGTTGATTTTACTGTATTTTTAATATCAATTCCTCAATGTTAAAGAGCCATAACTTTTGACTCAAAAAGAGTTACGGGCACGTTAAGATCAATTCACAAAACTTATCTAGAGTGCCATAAGTGAAATAATCCATTTGTTTCATGAAAAATGAATAATTTCGTAAAAATCTTCGTTTGTATCCCGCACAAAAATGAACAAATGAAAGATATTTTCGTCATCCATGAACATATTAAAGCATTGTTGTCGATAATGAATTTTTTCTTTAATTGACTAATTGTTTCAACTTATATAAGTGCTTGTTTTTAGGAAAATATTTTTCAAAGGGGGTCAGTGTCTAAATTTACTAACTATTCAAAATAATGATAATAAATGTCGATTTTACTTATATTTAATATCAATTCCTCAATATTGTTAAAGAGCCATAACTTTTGGCTCGAGAAGATTAACGAGCATGTTAAGATCGATTTAAAACTTGTTCGGAGTACCATAAGCGGATGAACCCATTTGACATCGTTTTGGTCTTCAAAATCCATTATTTTCATGAGTTTGGAACTGGTTTTCTATTTTCAGGTCCATTTTCTTCACTGTCTAAGCATGTTCTTTCTTTTTTCAGCTTGAAATTTCAGTTTTCTACCTTTCCTTTCTGCTTACGATTAGTTTAGAAATTTTTTGAGCTTTTATGATATTTATTCGTCAAAGGAGGGAATACGGTTAATGAATAAGAAGAAATATATACTTAGACTTCATTTAAATTTGTGCCTATGAGAGCGCGCGCTTCAAGCGTGTTGTGTGCGAATTATTCAAGCCATGATATGATTACCGCAATGCCATAAACTTATAGAAAAATAGCTATGGCGAGAACTTCATATATTGATTGGAGGCTGGATCTCAAGAGCTGTTCATAAAGGTGGAATCACCATTTATTCAACAATACACGAGCATTAAGCTTTTAGAAGTTGCATGATCCACTATGTTCTTATTGGAAAGGCAAATATATTGGTAAGGCAGCTGTGATATGCTTTTATTTAGACCGTTTACTTAGGAAGTTTTGTGTACATATCTTTTTTTATTGTGTTGTCCTTGTATTTTTGGTAGTTTAGCCTTATTAGGAGATTGTTTGATAGTTGTATCTTCTTATATATATGTTGTGTTTCTGTGGCAATGAACGACATAATTTTCATTTCAAAATTCCTCAATTCTTTTACATGGTATCAGAGCCATGGTTGATGGAAAAAAGGTGAGGAGAGTTCCGAAACAAACAAGAAAACCTCTAGCCCTTACACACGGAATTCGAATGACAACCCGGGTAACCTAATTACCCAAGTTCAGTTGAAGGGCGAGAATTATGAAGAATGGGCGCGAGCTATGTGGACTGCATTACAAGCCAAGAAGAAATATTGTTTTATTGATGGATTTGTCAAGCAACCAGCAGATGATTCGTTGGAACTTGAAGATTGGTGGACGGTTAATTCCATGTTGGTTTCTTGGGTGTTTAGTACCATTGAACCAACACTTCGCTCGACTATCTCACACATGGAGAACGTGAAAGATCTGTGGGAGGATATCAAACAGAGATTCTCAATTGGGAATGGTCCACGGATGCAGCAACTGAGATCGAATTTGGCCAATTGTAGGTAGGATGGTCAACCCATCGTGTCATATTTCTGTAAACTCAAAATCTTCTGGGATGAAATAAATAACTATGATCAGATACCGGTGTGTGTTTGAACAGGTTGCAGATGCAATTTAACCATTGAATTGGAAAGAAAGCGTGAAAAAGAGAGAGTTCATCAGTTTTTGATGGGCTTAGATGAAGAAGGATATGGAACAGTGCTCACTAATATTTTGAGCATTGAACCTTTGCCTAATCTATATCGTGTCTATGCTATGGTTGTTCAACAAGAGCAAGTGCGAACTATGACATGAACCAAGGATGAAAGAGGCAATCCCATGAGTTTTGCAATCCGGGCAGGTGGTCAAAATTCAAGGGGGGATAAAGATAAAATCTCGTTTTGTTCTAATTGCAACCGACGGGGACATGATGCTAAAAGTTGTTTCTAGCTAATAGGATATCTAGAATGGTGGGGTAATAGACCACGTGGAACCTCTGCTGGACAAGGTAGTGGTCAAAAGCGTAGTAATAGAGGTAGACGTAACAAGGGAGGTGGTGCTCATGCCAACGTCTCACAGGCAACTGGAGTTGTTGGTGGGCGAGGAGTTGTGACGAATTCAGATTGAAAGGGTCTTAGTGGATTGAATGATGAGCAGTGGGAAACCTTATTGGGAATGTTAAGTTCTCATTAGAATGATGCCCATGAGAGGCTGACAGGTAAATAGAGTATTTTTCCTTGGATTATTAACACAGGGGCTTCCCACTATATGATAGGAACGTTGGCATTTTTGAGAGAATTGCATGACATTGTGCCATGCCTAGTCGAGTTACCTAATGGAGAAAAGACCATGGCAATGAAAGAAGGAACTGTGTTGCTTGGAGAAAACTTGAAATTGCAACAAGTTCTTTTTGTACCCAATTTGAAATGCAATCTGATTTCTATATCACAACTTCTTAATGATTCAAATTTGGTTATTTAACTCCCTAACAAAATAGTATGTGCCATATAGGACCTAAATTCGAGGAACCTGATTGGAGCGGGTGAGCAACACGAGGGGCTTTACTTTCTCAAGGGAGTGACTTCAGTACATGCTTACATGGTGGCTGATATGGAATCCTTTGAGCTTTGGCATAAAAGAATGGGTCATCCTTCTTCTAAGGTGGTGGAGTTAATTCCAGAAGCTGGCAAAATGGTTAGGAAAACCAATAAAATTTGTGAGGTTTGTTTTAGAGCAAAACAAACAAGAGAGATCTTCTTTTCTAGTGACAATAAAGCTAAAGATTGTTTTGAATTAATACATTGTGATTTGTGGGGACCTTATAGAGTTCCAGCTTCATGTGGAGCAATTTATTTCTTGACAATTGTTGATGATTACTCCCGTGCTGTGTGGATATATTTGCTTAATGGAAAAAATGAAGTGGCTCGTGTTCTTAGGAAGTCTATTGCGATGGTTAGATGCCAATTCGAGAAAAATGTGAAACTCGTTAGAAGTGATAACATAAGTGAATTTTTGTGTTTGAAAGAATATTTTGATTAACATGGGATATTACATCAAACTTCTTGTGTTGGAACACCTCAACAAAATGGCCGAGTGAAAAGAAAGCATTGCCATATCTATAATGTTGCAAGAGCTTTGCCTTTCCAATAATTCCAACATCAAGTAGCGCAACATAGGGGGAGGATCAACTAGAATCCATGCATCATCTAATTCTTGACATCTTCAGTTTCTTCAGCAGGATGACCGCCGTGACCGGGCTTTCCATGACCTCCATGGCCATGACCACCGTGGCCGTAGCTGCCATGACCCTTTCCGTGGCCAAAGCTGGGTCCATATCCATGACCGTGGTTAGCCTCCTCCACGCCTTCCTCTACAATGGATTGGGAAACCATTAACATGCTAATACAGGACGAAATAAAAAAGGATGGCAATTTCTTGCATAGCTCGTTTAAAAAAAAAAAAAAAAGAGGACCTTCACGCCTTGCTCTGCACATGCATATTGGAATTTGGAAGTTTTGCGCGTATTTGACTCCACAGGAAGTTGATTCCAGTCCTAAGAAATGTAGTTTTTAGATTGTCCTAGATTTGTTCACGAAAATCTAAACTTTACACAATCTAATTTGAACGAAACAAAGTACAAATTATGACGGAGTTTTTGGACGGTCGTCGTGGTGGATGGACAGTTGTCCAAGTCTCAAGAGTCGATCTTTGGATAGAGACGTGGGACTCGTGATCACAAAGTTGAAATTACCACATAGTTCGTCAGTATTAAGAAAATGTTGCACAGATAGTCTCGCCATGCATCATTGATTTGAGAAAATAGCTATTTGGGGTGTAAAGAAATTTTAAATAATTAGTCTCATACACCATTTATTTGAGAGAGTAGGTTGTTATATTTCTTCAAATCAATGATGTGTCTATTTATGTAAAAAAAAATAGAAATAGAAAAAAGTTACAATTATCACGCATATTCCAGGTTTCCTTTATTTATTTATGTTTGTGACTAGGTCTCTTGGAGATTGATTTCTAGTTATTAATCAATAAAGTCGATGGTCACGGGATAGTCCAAAAACCCCAAATTGGATGATAGCCAGAGTGGAAATTTGAAAGATGTGGCAAATCAGTCCATGACGTGCAATTCACCATCAAGTGATGCAGCTCTGTAGAATCTCTCTCTTTCACCTTAAGTCGAATGATAATCTGATTATAAAGTCATAAAACTCTCTAATCTTTACATTGGGAATAAAGACAAAATACATGAATAAATGGATGAGTATTAGAGAACATGGATAAGTAAGATTCACTCATCTTCTCCAACGCTCACGCACTGATGTCCCCTAACCCTTATCTTTCCGCAAGCTGTGCCTTTCATTAATGGCAAAACCAACTTAGTCGGCAGCCTCTTAGCATAAAAGATTGCCAAGAGTGACACGTCCCTCCTCACGTCACATTTTCCGCAAGAGTCCTCACGGAGGATAAGATAATGCGCGGCCTACACGATTGACTTTCGACGCCATCTCCTCCTGGCAGAGGCAACGCGAAACCTGCAAGGCTGCAAGATTCTGTCTCCGTCTCTCTCTTATTGGTTATGTCGTTTTCTTTGCAGGGTTACGTGCTGTCCCGCCCCCACTTCCATGCCCTCGTCCGCTTGTCGGTCTCCTAAACGGACGTCGCACAACGAGCCATGCACACAAAGGGTTTCCTGAGAATGCGAGAACTAAATGCATGGGAGAGCTCTTGGGGGGTCTGAAGAGTGCACGAAGAGTCTCACTTGATGCAAAACATTGGATGCCCTAGACTCTTTCGAATTCAATGAATGGAATACTTTTCACGTGCTCCTTGGTTGGTGTCCGGATTCAAAATGGGATATGACGGGGATAATTACAAAAATATTATATACAAGTTGTTCCTTTTTGATCTTTTATAAGAATCGACTCAATTTTAATATGTGAGTGATCTCCATACTCAGTACTTCACCAACACTGGACATTATAGGAAAGTCATTTTCCTCTTTGCCCATTGAACTTTCTTGAAATGTCACGGTTATTCACCTATATGGTCTATGAGAAATAAGAAGCTTTACACTACTGATTTTGTTTTTAGATACACATACAGCCTTTAGACACGTTCACGAAGCATGCATGAGATTGTATTGTTATCAATATGTCAGGTCTAGAGTTCCACAATAATGTCATGGAAATCATAAAGTAATATTTGGACACTCTTTTCGTAGGACATAATTGCGAAGGGATGAGAACCCAAATTATAAAAAGAGAAGGAATGGGTTAGTAGAATGGAAAAAAAGGAAAAAGTATCAGAAAAGTTAAAAACCTATTATATTTGTATCAATTTAGTTTTAAATATTTTGACTTGATGTCAATTCAATCATTTCGACTAATTTTGGCCTGATACTGCTGACATGGACGTCGACTGGCTTATGTAATATCGCTAGTACTAACATGGACAATTTCTATCTTAATATTTTGTTGATTTTTTAATTATTTTTCTGATTTTTCTTTGTTTCTTTAATTTTTTTATTTTTTGCCTTTTATCTTCCTTATGCCGGTGACCGGCCACCGGTCCCAGGCGAGGTGTAGAGGTCACGAAAGATCCACTATTCATGCCCATGTAGAGAACTGACTAGACACGTGGCTCAGAATTTCGTTTCTCTTTCGGCCTTTTACACTTCGACAGCCCAAGGCCTGAGCCCAATTAAAGTTCTCGTGGGCTTCGGTTATGAAACAGAATCGGGCCTGAACCGGTTCGACCCGACTCGTCCGGTTAATACTCGAGCGAAGGCGGATTCCACCATCGCCAATCACGAGCCACGAGCCACGAGCCACGACCACCGATTTTGGGAGTTTGCGACGGCGATCTTCAAGCGCGGCGATCGATTCTCTCTCCATCCTCCTCGCCGCCGGGCGCGACCGGCAGATCCCTAAGGTGCGACCTCGCTCTCGTTTCGTCGTTTCAGTCTTCGATCGCGATTCTCGCTATCTAGAACGTTCGTGTTGATACGTGATTTCGGCGTCTCGGCATGTGATCGGAAACCCTAATCGTGGCTCCAGATTCCGAGTTCGATCGCCGGACCGTGCGCGTTCTCGGCCGTAGTATACGGAGATCGATGGGGTTCTTGGTGACGACGCTGATCTTCGCCGTGATCGGGATCATCGCGTCGCTCTGCACCAGAATCTGCTGCAACCGTGGGCCTTCGACGAATCTGTACGCTCTCTCTGCTCTGGCGTTTTCGCCCTCTTTCCTTGTTCCTGCGCTGGTTCGATAGTGTGGTTTTGCGGATAGAGCAGTCGATGCGTACCGAATTGCAAGTAATCGATTGTGTTGCGTTTGAGGAGTTATGACATTCTAAGTGCTTCTGTTGATTTCTCGCTGTCGGATATATGCCGCTCGATGGAAGCCCTGTGGATGAAGTGTGCTGGTCATTAGTCAAGTTTGCTTGTGCCTTTGCTCGGTCGCTATTTAAGTAGAATCTCAGTTTTTGTGCTGGTCATTAGTCAGGGCTTTTGTTATATTGTTTTAGGAATGTTAATGGTTAATTATTTCTAAAGGGCTCATTAGAACAGATGTTTGCCCCAAACTCGCTTCTGTGAATGTCAATGGTATCTCCGTTATGAGGAAAAGGCTGAAGAAGATAATTTCAGAGAAATGAAAGCATGGTGGGAGACTTGATCATAGAAGTAGGCTTGGCCTTGCGATTTGCATCTGTGAAGAAGAAAACTGTCGTTAACCAGTTGCGACGGCCTATATTTAATAAACAGCTGCCTTGGTGTATTTGATGAAAAATCGTTGTCAATTTGCAAACATGAACAGGTTTGAAGGCAGGAGTCATATGAGGAAACTAAAATGAAGAAATGAATCCTGAGAACATGGTCAAAAAATGAATCCGCTTTCAAAAAATATGATAAAAATCTTTTGTCTCATAGAATTTTGTCATGCTTGTTCAGTTGCAAATGAAAGAGCTATGATTACTTAAAAGTTGAATCCCATTGTTTGGGAATAGTGTCTGTTTCCTGCTAGCCAGCAACCATGAATTTGTCTAAGTGACTCTGAATGTAAATGATGCATAATGTATCTGATTCATTTGAACTTCAAAATGTCAAGTGTAACTTTTATGTCTGGATTGTGCGTAAGTTCCTCTTTAAGGACTACTGTTTGAAGTATGTATATTCATTTGTACATTCCTCAATTTTGCATGTTCAATTATCATTTGCCGATACCTTTGACGGTTTGGCCTTTTGAAGTGGCTGCATTTGTTCAGACAGCTTATATAGTGTCGGATATGTCTCGGTTTATGCCTTGTAATGCTTAATAGTGAGGTGCACCATGTATCATAATAAGTGGAAGAAATTCCATCCCTTCCTTGTGGAGGTCATAGACAAAGGGACACTAGAGTATATAAATAGGCACTAAAAAGACAAGCACCCTATAAAATCAATCACAAAAAGAAGATGAATTCTCTCATATTAAGACATATATCAGAACTCTGTGGCAACTCTCTCTTAGCAGAAATGAATAAGATCTAATTATGGTGATTCCTGTAGAAATATTGGTTGTTTTTCTCTTATTACGTGCTAAAGAAAATGTGCATCCTCATGAAATCTGTTTCTTGTTCTTTTTTGCATAAACTTAAAAGTACCATATAGATTTTTTGTCTGCTGAATGAACATGTTCTTGTGATGCAGGTTCTATCTAACGTTGATTATTACAGCAACAGTATGTTGTTGGATGATGTAAGTACTCTTTCTATCGCAATATATTAGCTTAAAGTGTTCGTGGGCATTAATTCCATGTGACTGCTCTCTTGCTAGTCAGCTATTTCAGTATCTCATTTCTTGAAAGATATTTTGAATCGTGGACTGTCATGTTAGTTTGAGGGACAATAACTGTAGCATCATTTAATAGATCCTTTTCTAAATCTGACTGTCTCATAAAAACGGATTTATTGAGATGTATTAATTGTTGGTCACATGAATTGAAGTTACAGTACTGTCCTTCTAAGTAGTTAGGGTGGTGACTACCAGAAAAACAGATCAATAAGTTTTTAATGGGAGCATGGATTACAGTCCATCAAATATGAGTAGAATCTTATTGGCATGCTTACAATTGCATAAGAGATCGTGATTGAGAAGTGCTTTCTTTATACTGAAAAGGAAGAGAATATAATTTTCTTGTTAGATGATCATATATGCCATTCACCTTTGACAATTCAGTATGTGGATTCTGTTACTGCCAATTTTACGGCTGATAATATAGAAATCAATCTAGATTAAGGCATGTAGTGGAAAACGCTTTGACTGTAGTTATATTGAGTGGTGATTGTACTATAAGAAATTGCAACTTGACTGCGAATTGCCATTGGAGATGAGCTGTGCGCTCCAGGAGAAAGGTTTTCGGACCTAGGAAATAATGTCTTAATATTTCCAAATTTTCTATCTTATTCTCAATTTGGTCATTTCGTTCTCTCTTCAGGTGGGCAATTGTATATCTCGCTCAAATGAAACCACTGATTGTCCCTATTCTGAATGAGGGGGAATGAAGCTCTACAAGTATATATACCATCATCGGAGGACCCAGGATTTGATGAGAAGTATCCGATTCCTGGTCGACAGGGACCATTTGGTTATTTGGCTTTTTTGCAGTGCTTTGTGTGTGAGCGAGTATTTTCCTTCTTAGTCAGTCCCCATTGATGTATCAGTTTCTTAATTAATCTTGTTAGTCTGTCTCTGTATCGTCTTAGAAATATGAGGATTTTTTTTTTTTTTTTTTTGGGGGGCGGCGGTGGGGGGCGGGCTTTGGGGTTATAACATTTTAGCCATGATTGGCCCAATCAAGGCCCAAATAAAAACCATACGTACCTTGGGGAAGCCCCAGTGCGCATGGCTATATCGTGGGTAACGGGCGAAATGGAGGCCCAAAGTAAAAATCGCACATGCCTTAATGGGCCTACAGTAGGGTTTGCCAACTTTGGGGTTTCCAGTAATCAGTCAAGGCCCAAAGTCAACGTCCCATTGGACAGATAGGGCCCACTAAATAGGCCCAATCAAATGGGGAATAAACGTGATTAATAATGGGCCGGTCCACCACGAATGGGTAGCACGCTTCACCACCCACAAGTGGGCCTTTAGTACAACTAGACGGATTGTAACGTTCCACAGCACAAGGATCCAACAGTGGGACACGTGGTTGAGGCCCAAAAGTGGCCGCTAAAATGGCTTATTGTATGAGTAGTCGGATTGAAACGTGGTCCTTAATAATGGGCCGCTCCACGAGGACCCAACATTGTGCCACACGGCCCATTTGAAGCTTAAAAGTGGGCCGCAAGAATTGGGCTTTGGTTATGGGTATTGGTACAGTGAGCCCAAATGGACTTAAACGTGGGCCTTGTTAATGGCCCGTCCACTGCGAAAGGACCAATACTGGGCCACGCTTGAGCTCCATATAATGGGCCTTGTCAATGGACCAATACACCTAATGGAACCACGTGGGCCATTTAATGGCCCAAGAGTGGGGTTGGATGCGCGCCATTGCACGAGCTTCAATGATGGACCGATTTAAGGCAAATGGGTCCGACAATGGACCACCGGGGCCCAAAAGTGGGCCTTTACGTATCGATAATGGACCAGTTTACTATAAATGGGCCCAACATTAGACCATTTGGCCCATTTGAGGCCCAATAGAAGTCCTAGCAAGTGGCCCTTTATGATTGGGTGTCGGTACAGTAAAACAAATTGCCGAGAAAATGAACACCGGACTTCAAAAGGCCCAGAATAAGGGCCGAATATTGGGCACAACTCTCAATTCACGGCCCATTGCTGGAAGGTCCACTTTCCGGCTAGAGGCCCAGTAAAGGCTTAAAGAACCCCACTCGCGGACACAAACTAGAGCAAACTTCACTTGCTTCGGGCCAATCACGGCTCCACCGCATACCCTAGTGATAGGGAAAATGACTAGATCGTCCTTCGGCAGAACAGCAGAGATCGCCTTTCGGAATGCAAGGGACGGGACCAGCTCAACGGCTCTGAACATATACCCTTTCCATAAACTACTAGAAGGACAATTAAAACAGTTTATTGATACAGGCGAACATTAATTTTGCACAAAACATGCGCCATAATGAGATAAACAAGATACACAAGCTTAACTAATCACAGAAAAAAGGACAACTCGGGCTTCGGAGTGAAGCAGAACATGCTTTCGCCGAAATATTCAAACAGCGAGGCGAGCAAGTGTCCAGCATTCACATCCTCTTTCCAAGCCTGGGCTAAGGCGTTTGATGTCTTTGAAGTTGAGCCGCCACCGGGATCCCTTCCTGAGGTGCCTTCACTGGGCAATTGACGCAATACAGCAACACCAGGACCCCCCACTGCCCCTGAAAATCCGCTCCCTACTCCTTGCATGGAATTAGCAGGCATGCCACCAATCCTTCCCTCTGTGGCTACTCTTTTCAGTGGGCGTTGCTGCATTAAGTTGTCCGAGCTCGCTCTTCGTTTATCTGAGCGCACATATTAAGTACATTAAATGTAAGAAGGCATAAATTAACCGGATCAACAGTTTGATTTCAGGGAACGTAACTGATTAAAAAGATTGCAGCAAGATTATCACACTTATCTAAGATAGGGGAGAAAAACGAAATATGAACACAAAAAGAGAAAAATTCAAAGATTGTTACATATAAAAGCAGAACTAACAAACACAGAGCCGGGCAAGCATGAGTTGGAATTGGTTCTTTAACAAAGATTTATATCAGCCACCATTTTAGCTTAGTGGGAACCATCTGGAAGACAAGATCTCCATAAACAAGCAAGTTATAGTGCCACTATAGTAAAGACCACGCACACCATTACCCCATCTAGTGAGAGAAAATAATGCTGCTATGAACTATCTATCCGGAAGAAAACACCAGACAGTAACAAAAAACAATTCCATTCTCAGCTGTTGGTGCTCAATTTTCTGGACCCAACGTATCAGCAGGCAGCACTAGGACCATTGGCAGTTGAATACTAAAGTACTGACATATAACACCATAAGACAAGACAGGCAAATAGTCTCATCATTCCTATTAAGAACATTCAATTTGTAGAGGCCTCAAGGGCTCACAACAAGTTGATGGCTAACAATGCAAAGCATATTAACATTCCAATCATGTGCAGAACTGCTTTACACACGCAATTACAAATCCACTAAATCAGCACTTAATTATCAAACAATGCTAGTGGGAAACTCAATTGACAACATGCAACTACTATAGGGTCTGAGCTCATACTTGACATCGTGACCATACTTGACGTCGCAACCTTCCTGTTGATCTTCCAAACAGCACGAGTTGGAGGTGAGAGCAAATTGGGGAGCATCTTTAGTCGATTGTACACGCAAAGGCCAGCCGCACTCTGAAAGCAACAATTTTTACACAATTAGACTAATTTGCATACCCGTATTCTCTGGGAACACGAGAGAAGAAACTGACCAGCAGTGCTCCATAAACACGCCAGGCTTCAAGCCTCTTTATCTCATTTCTTTGATTCTCAGGCAACAATTCTGATGAAAGAAGTTGCAGATAAGGCTCAAGATTTGGTATTATCAGCAGCCGAACCTATGTTGACAAAGATGGCAAATTGATTAAAACCAACACTAACAAATTATCGCAAATGAACAAGACCAAAATTGAACATTGACATCTCAAACAAGAGCCAAAAGTAAGATTCAAGGTAGTTCATAATTTTTGCGATGAAAATCATGAATCATAAAATTACAAGGATTAGGTAAGTTCTAAAGTGAGTGAACTTCAGTCAATTAAGTGGAAGCTATTTCTTATATTTTAAAGCATCTAGTACATAGGCACTACAATCTCTACCAGTGCTGAACATACCACACTAGGTCCAAGTGCTGCTAATCCTTTGATTGCACCGTAATGCTGAGGCAATGACTTCTTTGGATCGAGGAAAGCATGAACGAGGGTCCGTATGACACGCGGCTGCAGATTATGGTAAACATGCCCGTATCTGCAAAAAATACCCCAGGAAGTGTGATTCACTGATTCTCATAAGCCAGATAAGCAGCTATAGCACATGTACATGCCTGCATGCAGGTCTGACCCATGAGTGGGCTTTATTTGTCTTCCATCTCATCACAGTTTTCTTTTCATGTTAATTCTCCCAAATATGACCAGCTAAAGGTTAAATAAAAAGTGCATAAAGTATTATGAACATGGGTGACGTAAATTATCTAAATTGCCACAACTTAATGAAAATGCTTCTCCCCTCATCCCTTATGCTTGCACAAGGACCAAATGCCAAGGAACAAGATCAGAGGCAACATGAAAGCTCTCGGAATCATGAAATGAGTGGGGAATAAGTATTTCCAGGTGCTCAACATCTTTAAAGGGAACTCAAAATAAAACATGAAGCAAGAACATGACTACCTTTTACATATTGAAGCAACCAGACTCGCTGACTTGTTTCTGAGTTCCCAGTGATTGTCACTTAACCGATTACCCAATCTTTTGGTAACAAGACAAGTAATAATAGATGGCATCAATTGGTGCAGCTGGAGAGAGGAGATTTAGAAAGTTGAAGATCAATCAATGACAATATGAAACTTTCACTTCAAACAACTGCGCCGTAAACAATTATAGGGTGCAAGTAGACTGAAACTGTATCCCACATTCAATTATTATTGTAAATAAGGCCCTCTAGATAGTCCAGGGGTAGAAGGCAAAGATATAGAGAAAACAAAAGTAGGGATAACTCAAACAGCATATCATATTCATGCTGTTATTTAATTCCGCAATCTCATGACTATAAGGTACAGCTGTCCACTTTACAGGAATACACAGGTTTTTCCACACTCAAAACTGATAAGAGAAAAATAACTTAGATGTCGGCATCGTTCATTGGATACTCATTTCTTTTGTCCATTTAACATCATCATATAACATGAATGTAAGTCCTATCAGAATTAGATTTGAAAAACAGCTGATGTTGTGACTTACATAGGGTTCAATATGAATGTGCGGATTTTGAAGAAGGCTTCCCACAATGCGCACTAGGGCAAAAAGCAAAGAGATCTTGCTCAAATTGCGTGTAACCTAGATAATCAGACAAAGGAACTAAACTAAGAGTAGGCAGTGAATGTCAAAACATTTTGAGAAAATAGTAGTGAAAAGACAACATATAATACAAGAAGAATAAGTAGTACCTCATCAGCAATAAACTGCGTAAAATAAGGAGTCAGAGGATGAAGACCCAAGTCAGTGGCCAAGCTTACAAGTGCTTGGTCAAAGAGGACAGAATCCGAATTGCTAATAGTAAGTTTTCTAATTTTCTCAAAGTATAGCTGCACAGCAGAAAGAAAGAAATGTCTTAGCAAATGATCTTTCTGTTAGGGTCAGGGAAACTAGGGAAAGAATAGCTGCATCAAAGAATCACAATACTTCACCTGAAGCTCCCTAGATAGTACACTCCTAATGGGTAATTTGATGTCAATGGAAATTCCATCTTCCCTGTTTTCATATTTTTTGCCATCTGATGCCACTGTAAGTCCTATAAATGAAAAGGTAAAACCACAATAAGTAACAGAAAATCCTTTGTTATTCATCCAACATATTTCACATAATAAGGATCCAGAGAGGAACAAATATCCCTTTGAAAATCAGAAAGCAAAGACTTATTTTTGTTTTAATATTAGGTTAATTAAGAAGGTATAGTTCCAGCTGATGCCAAATTTCACAGGATACCTTCAAAAGCAGGGTTTTCTGGAATTGCAGGCTGAACCCCTTCAATCGCTAACCAATGAGCAGAAACTGATGTATCAAGTGGAGCTCTCGGCAAAGGTGCATCAACGATCTTCAAGCTAGAGCTCATTAGAGAACCTATGTGAAGGACTTAAGATGGAAGAATCTATAGCAAAATCAAATATTTCTTACATCTTTGAATTCCACGTCCTTCTCATCTACATAAAACAGGTCATTATGTCCAGCAGCTCTTTTGAATCGCAGTGCATCACTGGAGGCGAATCCGTATATTGGCTAAAACAAGGAAATGGCACACAAGAATGAAGAACTACATTGCAGAGAGAATGCCTGTATGAAATGTGACCGCTGTCACTTGGCACATATATGAAGGGGAAAGTTATAAAGAAAGGCTTCACACAAGAGGTCTTATCAGGTCCTTATTAAGATGAAATTCTTAATGATGGTTGTATTCACATATAATTGCAATAATACCTTGTTCCATGGCAAGATTAACCGCAAATGGAAATAACCTATTCCGCTATCTTCTTATCCAAACAGACAACACTATTTTCCTTTAAGTAATAGCAGCAGGATATGATAATCACCTCCACATTTCTCAATTTGAGAGCGCTGTCCACGTCGTCAACAGTCAGTGCCGTTCGCCTCGAGTGGCGCATGCATTTGATCGCCTCCTGCAACTCCCAAACAGGAAAACCCCCAATTAACAACACATCAAGACAGTGAACTGTTATTCCAACAACAACGCTTCTCCAACATCGATTCACGGATGGAAAAGACAGCTTCCCACCACAACACCACGACAAAAGCCCCTCATAACCTAGGTAATCGCATCCCGTCTTCAATGCAAAGTTTCTGTTTCTACTAGCGCACGCCAGCATAGCGATCATTATTTCTCACAGCTATCAAAAACCGTACAGAAATCATCGCAGTACGGTAATGGAGTCGAAGAACAAGGCAACGGATTCGGCGACCGTACCTGCATAATCTCTCGGAGGTGGTACTCGACGTCGGACGCGACCGCGACGGCGACATCGGAGGCCAAATTGGGAACGCCGATGGTCTGCGCGAGGACCTCGATGGACTCCTTCGGCACGAACGTGCTCATCTCTCTCTTCTTCTTCTTCTTCTTCTTCTTCTTCTTCTTCTGCTACTCAAGCGAGTGACAGAACCGCATCATTCGAGGCCTCCATCGAAGCTACCTCCATCAGAACCAGGAAGGAACCGCGGACGACACGTCAAAGCGAAGAAAGGCAACGCAAATCGATCGAGATGCGCCTTCGATTTCTCGAAATCAGGGAAGAGGATCTTCGATTCTAGGGTTTATGCTGCGAGTGCGAGACGAATCGACAGTTGAATTCCGATCCGGGAGGGAACAAGGGGTTGAGGGAGACTCGCGCTGGCAATGCACGGTCTACTATTTGTGGCGTGGCCCCGAAGCGGGAATGGATCAGCTCCTCATGGGCCGGACCCGAATGGAAAGAATCTATCGCTTGGGCCTCCTAATTAAGAGCCCAAGAAAGAAGTATTGACCATCAGCTCCTCATGGGCCGGACCCGAATGGAAAGAATCTATCGCTTGGGCCTCCGAATGAAGAGCCCAAGAAAGAAGTATTGACCATCTGCCATCAACTGTAATGAATCCTTATTCCTAGATTTTGGTAGCTGCATCCAACCTATCTTACCTCATATCATCTGTATCTGCCAGATTATTTACTCGATTTCATATAGTAATAGTGCTCGAAAAGTTACCCTTTCTGTGCAAAAGGAAAGGTTTCGAGATCATCCGATTTTCTGCGGTATCGTCAGCCATGTACTACTACCCACTATTTCAATCAAAACCCAGGAGCAGTTGATCGAAAGAGACGAAAGGAGGCTTCCCCGCAAGGGCCACGACATCCGGTTTCACCTCCTTCAATTCCCTCGTTTTCGCATGCTAAAAGGCATCAGAGGTTAACTCTATCAAGTATGACAAAACCATGCATTCATGCATCGTGCCAGTGCCTGTACACCAAAATCTTCCCCTTCGAAAAATTATTTGAAGAGGACATATTGACTACTTTCTTTATCTGGGAAAGAAGAGCTACTCTCATAGGAGAGTTTTCTCGCCAAGCCCTAAGAATAAAGATGCTACCTAGCCTCTTGGCAGCAATTCCACGAAGTTTGTTGCCCAATAAACACGGCATTGTGAGGAAAAGCTCAACCTTCTGAGTATACGACACGGACTGTCAAGCAATTTCAATGCTATACATGGGATTCTCTATCGTTGTCCATGGACCAAAAAACCAGTCATCCGAAGTGAAAAACGTTCAGAACTCTGAACTTTACTCATTACTGAACAGAGCAGATTGGATTCACAATCAGTCCTCACTTAAAGCCGCCCATTACTTCACACAGTTGCTTCAATTTTCAGGACAAACACAAAGCAAACAGTGGAACACACCCAAAAAAAACAAAGGAATGTTCACCATGGCCAAATACAAACCACACTGAGGCAAAATTAGACGCTTCTCAGTTGTTTGATTTACAGGAATTTGATCAACAAATATATAGCCACGACCAGAATCACAATTCCGATAACAGACAAAATCATGCACATGCAGGTGCAGCCTCCCTTGGTGCGCTTGTTCAAAATTGCCAGGTTCTTCTGCACTCGCTGTTCTCACAACAAAACAATCAACAAAATGAATATCCTTAAAAAAATTTAGCAAATGAAATGTGCAACACATAAACAGAGACATTCATAAAAGAGACGCACGCTCATTGAGAGAGAAGAAAAGAGTACAGTTCCGTCAGACAATAAAACATCTCAACTTGCAAAAAAATGCACTGGTGCAATCCTATGTACGAGTATTATAACATCCATCGGACTAGGGCTGCATTGGCAACACTTTGCCAAAGCCCTTTCGGGCTTTGAAGGCCCTTGAGCAAATATTAGTACCGTTTGACAATTCTTTTGGAGAGCTTCGGGAAGATGGAATTGCATTTCCAAAGCTCTCCAAAGGTCTTTAACCCAAGGTAGGTCTGTGGGTGTTGAGCATTTCCAGAATGCTAATACATTTTTTCTTCTAACATTGCCCTCACTAAAATTTAAAAATTCCGAAAATGCCCTCATCAGGCTGGCGAGGCTAGATCTGGCAACCAGCAAGCTCAAGTGACATCATTTGGGTCACAGGACCTAAGGCAGCATTGCCTGGGTTCGCATGACCCAAGCAACACTGTGTGGGGTTGCCTAGGTTGTAGGAACCCAGGTGACACCACCTGAGGTTATGTGACCTCAGGCCTGGCTGACTGATGCCAAGATCTGGCTCACCAACGAAGGTTTGAAGTTTTTTAGTTATTTATTTTTTAAAAAAGAGGAAAAGTCCTTTACAGCAGTAGTTTTTTCCAAACAGCATCTAAAACAAAGTTGTTTCCTAGTGCACTTTTAGATAACACTTTATCATACACTATTTGCATTTAGAAAAATCCCTTTCACTTAAAGTACTTTGCATTTTCCCAAAATCTTTTCTCGAAAGTCTTAACAGATGCGGCCTAAGTATAAAGAAAAGAACCCTATGTATCCTCAAAGTTATCCATTACATTTTTGAACCATGAACTATATCCTTTAAAGCATATAGAAAAGAACCTTAAGTATCCTCAAACATCTACCTCATAACAACTTGGATATGAAACTAGGGAAATACATTAGCGCATGCTCTTCAAGGTCAGAACAACATAGAAAGTATAGAACCTCCGGTCTCATCCTTCTTCCGTGTTTCAGAACCCATTTGAGACATTCTTTTCATGAAAGCTCCAACTTCCACACAACTATGAAAAATTCTAAGTTTATTGAGATTCAATCCCCTTCATTGAAACTCTTGGGGATAGCAGACCATAGCTAGAAGAAAGGCCACTTATCCCAAGTACTAACCAACTAACTTCACTCAGATTCCAGCTCATAAAAGCTGATATGCATTTGCAAGAAAAAATACCCGAAGACGAGAGTCCGTAACATCCACATGTTGGTCCAAGTTATCCTGCAGATCATAAGAGGCAACTGAATAAACTTCCAACTGGAAAATTTAGTCACAACAATCTATAGATGAGATAATGACGGATAAAAAAATGCAATATACTGTAGACAATACACGTCACATACAATTAGTCTGGTATGCAAGTCAAGTTCCTCGTTCACTGCCAATGCGATATGTTTTGTGCTTACTACTGTCTCCTCCAGTTTCTCAAGACCTTCATCTTGTTCTGTCAAAGGCACACAAAGACAAAGGCTTAATTTTCTCACCGGTGCATAGATGATAGATCAGCAAGAGGAGAAAAACTCTATGTCCAGGACTTCCCATGTGCTAAATTCCCAGGGTAGGGTGGCAAGTGAGAGAGTCCTAGATTAGAAACTTGCCTCTCATTACTTGTCGCTGAAGAACCACGATTCCTTGATTGTCCAATCCTGCAGTCCTGCTCATGGCATCCGCAGGCTTTATCTCTGGCCCAAGCAAGCTATCCCTGGTAGCAGAGTGTGACATTTTCAATGTGGAATCCATCTGGTTCACTCTTGTTCTCAGATTCGAAAGCAAGTCCTTGCGACGATTAATCTCTTTCTCTGTTCTGTGTAAGAAAAGAGGAAGCATTGCCAGAAAATCAGAAAATCGTTGAACTCACAAAAGTAGCAGAGACTACTCCTACTAACACCAGCATTTTGTTTCCTACAGCAGATTTAGGGACCAGAACAACAATTCACGATTTTAGATACGTTTAAATAATTCAAACAGCTGGAAGCTCTCGGCTTCTTTATCAAACCACACAAAGAAGACAAGTGAGAATGTACTCCACTTTCACACATTGTGACAAAAATTCAATCGCCATTTGCAGGGTCCAAAAACTCCCATCCAAGTCGATTAGAAACTTATCTAAAGAAAGTTAGCATGCTTAAAAGGAACATATTAACAGTAAAGAAGCTCAGATCATTGTAAAGATTTAGCCTGACACGAGAGAGATCTTATGATAAACTAAGACTGCACATGGATCAATCAAAGTAAAGTTCCATACATATACTTGTACAAATTTATGCTGAAAATTGGTTCCTAGTAGCTCTACACTAGAAACTATGGAAAAATTGATTAAATGCTGAAGCTCATTTTAGCCAGTAACAATTCCAGAAAGATCTTAGTCTATTGTTGCTAGTCATCATGCCATGAAGAAAGATCTACATACAGAAAGATCATCAGAGCAATAGCATCAACAAACAACTTTGCGATCAGCAAATTCAACAATTCATGGAAGAATATAATCATCAATATACACCATACAATCACCAGAAGATACTTCGATAGATGTCCAAGAATTCATAATTTCCTTGGAGACATCAAAGCAACGGCATGAAATGGACTTACATGGGCCTGCTGAAGGGCTTCGTCAAAATGTTCTGTAAGCTGTCGAGTCTAGTGTTCAATATAGTAATTTTTCTCCGTACAGCAGATGCATGACGCATGCTGTCAGGTCCTGATGTGGGCATTGTACCGCGTTCAGCAATCATGCTACTGATCTCCTCAGCCAGTTTTACTGCATCATTATATTCTTTAATCCACGAATCTCCGGAAGAGGCCATCCTCCTAAAGGAAAAAAGGAATGATAAGTTGCAGTTGAGTATAGCAATAAATAATAACTTCTATGACACCATACAAGGGAGTACGACTTCTGTGAAGTGCCCACCAGTATAAATGAATAATGAAAATGAAAGAACGCACATGAAAGATGCGGACATGACAGTAAAGTAAAGACTGTAGGCAAATCAATAGCAGTGCTTAAGGAAAGTTACTAGTAAAGATTTTCAATCCACAGCTTTTTTGAAAAAATCCAGTTTTCAAACCATCAGTTGTCACTAAAACTAGAAAAAAGAGTATAGGGCATCAGCAAAACAGATCCCCAGAGAACCTACTTAGATGCTCTTTCAAGCTAAAGGCTGAATAGTGGGGAAGACCCAGACACTCTTTCAGCCAGACCGAAAAAAACACACCACTTCACTCAAAAGCCAACAAATGAGAGCGCTATGCAGCATAGCTCACAAAGCTTGGCATTTTTTATCCCTACTTTTCAATGGGCACAAGAGCGAAAATGCAATATAGAACATCTAAAAGACAAACTCCTGTGCCATTAAAATGTAGACCCGACAAACAGTGATTGGCTACCTTGAATCAGACTAGAGGAAAATGATAAAGTGGGCAAGCAACGGAGCATAAGGTAACGTATCCCCGAATCACATCGAACTTAGTATATATTCTTGTATTCAAACAAGAGAATCCACCAGCGAGTCTCAAGAACAATCTCAAATCTTATAGAATGAACACGGTGAGACGTCACACGCATCAACGAGAACCGTCACGAGGTCTTGGATCATCCGCTGATCCATCACAATGCAGCCACATTCAAACGGCCTCCAATCTTCAACAAGGCTACCATACCCTGGAGAATCCCACAGGACATACAGGATTTCCGAAGTATCGCCCCAAGATTCACACTACGACAAGAACCTCAGCTTGCACGTTCAGTTCTTTTCCCTAGCGACGCGCCATGGACCTTTAGCATAAATCGATCGATCCACGTCCCCGCCCAAGAACCGGACTACCAACTCCTCCCGCATTGCACTATCGCCCAACGACCTAGTATCTAAAAAAATTCACCCGGATCACCGACGAGGAGAGGTGCAATCGAGCCGCGGCGCCGACGGAGTGCCTTCCGGTACAAGAATCGAATCGAAGAAGGGAAACGAACGAACGAAAGAAAGAAGCAATTGAGATAAGGGGAACACCTTTCGACGTCTCTCGATCTCGCCGGCGACGGAGAAGAGGTGAGGGGAATCGGATGGGGCCCGACTTAAGACGCGATGATCCACAGGCGATCCTAATGGAAGGTACCGACCGACTGCAGCGATGGCGATCGCTGCCCTTGCTGATGGTGATGGAGAAGATGATGGAGAAGATGATGGATTTCTTTCTATGGAGATATTGGAGGAAGGGTGACCTAGGTACAGAGAGGCAGAGAGGGGAATTCCAGCGTTTAAATCTTTTTTCTTTTTTGTTGCTTTTCATTCTTTCAGGATTAGATGGATAAATAGATGAAATAAGGGAGGGGGTAAGATCATAAGTATGATATACCAAAGCCATGCTTCATCATTCATTCAATTTTGGGGAAAATACTAGATATGAACCTATAGGTTCACACGTCATAATTCTTATAATTTTAAATTTCGGAATAATAATTTAAAATGTAGGGAGAATATAAAAAATGATTTTAACTCTTTCGAACAATCAAGGCCTTGCAATTGTGCACACTCTCAGTGTAATGCACTGAAATGACCTTTGAAAGATTAGGCAAAAATCTTGTGAGAAAAAAGATTAAACAAATTCACTTTATTAGAAACATCGAATGGGAATAAATCATTGATGCATAATGTAATACAGAGAAGTCATATCTATGTGGAACTGGATTTAATAGTTTCTTAAAAAGATTATTGCCGTATATATATGGATTATGAAAATGAAACGTGTGAAATTAAAATAAAGGGAAAAAGCCACCAAAAACCCCAAACTTTGCCTCGAGTGACAGATTTACCCCGAACTTTGTTTTGTGACGTGAAAAACCCCGAAGTTTCTTCTTGTGATACATTTACCCCAAACTTTTATTTAGAATACAAAAATCCCGAACTTTCATTGTGTGACATATTTACCCCAAATCATAAGGGCGTTTTGGTCTTTTTACTTTTAAAAACTTTTTTCTTTTTTTTTTTCTTCTTCTTCCTTCCCTCCGCCGGCCATGGCGGAGCCGGCGGAGGGAAGCCGGCGTCCGGCGGGGGCACCCTCGCCCGACGCCGGCGAGGGCACCCTCGCCCGACGCAGGCGAGGGCGGCCCTCGTCGGCGTCAGGCGAGGGCCTCCCTCGCCAGATCGGGCGAGAGCACCCTCGCCTGACGCCGGCGAGGGCACCCTCGCCCGACGCAGGCGAGGGAGGCCCTCGACTGGGTCGGACGAGGGCCTCCCTCGCCCGACGCCGGCGAGGGCACCCCTCGCCCGACGCAGGCGAGGGCGGCCCTCGCCGGCGTCGGGCGAGGATGCCCTCGCCAGACCCTCGCCCGACGCCGGCGAGGGCACCCCTCGCCCGACGCAGGCGAGGGCGGCCCTCGTCGGCGTCGGGCGAGGGCCTCCCTCGCCAGATCTGGCGAGGGCATCCTCGCCCGACGCAGGCGAGGGCGGCCCTCGTCGACGTCGGACGAGGGCCTCCCTCGCCAGATCTGGCGAGGGCACCCTCGCCCGACGCCGGCGAGAGCACCCCTCGCCAGATCTGGCGAGGGCACCCCTCGCCGGCGTCGGGCGGCCCTAGCCAGCCCAGGCGAGGGCGACCCTCGCCCGACGCCGGCGAGGGCAGCCCTCGCCGGACGCCGGCTTCCCTCCGCCGGCTCCACCATGGCCGGCGGAGGGAAGAGAGAGGAAGAAAAATAAAAAATAAAAAATAAAAATAAAAAACAGAAAAAATAAGACGAAAATACCTTTAATGGGGTAAATGTGTCAGTTAAGAAACTTCGGGGTTTTTACGTCACAAAACAAAGTTCGGAAATCTGTCACTCGAAAGCGAAAGTTTGGGGTTTTTGGTGCTTTTTCCCTAAAATAAAAGTAATGATTTTCACATTTATGCATAGGTACAATATATATAAAATGAGTAGTTAAGGGATGCTGGAAAAAAATCATGAAAATTACCTTCATTATTGTTTAAGCGCCAAATTATGATTCTTTATAGTAAAAAATGTGGTAACTTATCGACATGAGACTGCACATCCTCTGTTTTTACATCAACACCGATGATATTGTCCGGCCATGTCGTCGTCTAGACAATGCCGACATGGGAAAGAAAAGTTCATTGATAATTTGACAGCTCATGCACTGTGGCCCGCAATGGACCACTTGTTAATTCCAAAGAGAAGATTACGACGGAAAACAAAATAATCGAGTGGGTCAGTTTGGTTACACAGAAAGGTTTCCAAAAAATAAGAATAATTTTCAATTTTCCCTTTTCCTTTCTGGTCTAACAATTTACCTTTCTTTCCCCTTTTTTTTGGTCGATTTTTTTTTCCTATTGAGTAAGGACGTGTTTAGTAACGTTTTTGTTCAAAAATTATTCCAGGGAATAGAAATAAAAAACTATTTCTCGCTCCAACAACAATTTTGAAGAAAAACGTTTAGAAACTTGTTTGGGAATAAAAAATGAACGTAAACACGTTTGGTAAATTTGTGTTCTTTTTTTGTTTCTTTTAATTTTTTAATATTTTAATTTTTTAATATTTTAATTTTAATTTTAATTTTTAATTTTTCTTTATTTTTCTTTATTTTTTTTTTTTTGGTCGATCGCCGGCCTCAGCCATGGCTTGGCGACCCGGCCGATGAGAGCGGTGAGCCTAAGCTTGGCCGCCTTGCCCCGCGTCGGCGAGGCTCGACCTCGCCTAGCCACCGGCTAGGCTTGGCCTCGCCGGGCCACCGCCAGGCCAGCGAGCCCGAGCTCGCCCAGCTAAGACAAGGTCAAGCCTCACCAGGGGCCGGCGACGCTCCGGTGAGGTCGCCGGCCCTCGACGACCGGCCATAACCGAGGCTGGCGACCAGCCAAAGGAAAAAGAAGAAGAAAAGAAGAAAAAAAAAAAAGAAGAAAAAGAGAGAAGAGAGAAAATTTTGTTCTTAAAAATTGTTCTAGAAACAATAAACACGTTTTTCTTTTTTTTTTTTACATTCCAAATGTGTTTCCTAAACAAAAAAAAATAGATTTTGAATAAAAATGCAAACAAACGCGTTTCTGTTCTTTTTTGTTCCCTAAAAAAAAAAAAAAAAACAGAAATTTTATTCATAAACAGAAATAAAGAATGTTAACAAACAGGCATAAATGAGATATGGACCCTTTCCTAGGAATGGAATCATTAAAATATGCCAAATTCCATTAGATTTAGGTAAGTTCTTGCATTTAAGAATTCCTTATTCACCAAGCCCGCCATAAAACTTGGAAAACAAAAGCACGAAAAACAGGGGAAGATTCCATCCCTCTGGATGCGAATCTCACGCTTACGTCTCCCCTCATCGCTCTCCGCAATCGCCAACCTCACGCCCTGTACACGCAGCCTCATCTCGCGTTCGGTGTCGTTCCTTACAACATCTGGAGAGACCCGTGCGGATTGTTATCCGCAATAATGAACAAGATTCCAAAAGACTTCAACCGCTCTCTTGCAACTCCCACGGATGTGAATTCCGCTCCTCTGCATCGACAGATCGCCTGTTCCCTTCTTGCACGCTCTTTTCCTTCTCTCTGTTTTTGACAGACGGGCCACCAGTTGCTTTGAAACTTCTTTGCCCATGTCCTAGATGAGCACGTCATCGATTACCCACGTGCTAAAATCTCCTCTTTTTTCGATCCGTGGCATCTCTTGGAGCTTGAATTTGTAAAGAAACATGCGTTGTTCATCGCAGCTCGAGGTCTCATCCCTCTTGTTCTTCTTCTTGTTCGTTGTTCTTCCACTTCTTTTGAGTCCCGCGAGTACCCAGGTCCGTGCTGATGAAGAAGGCTTCATAGAAACCCAGGTCCGTGCTGATGAAGAAGGCTTCATTTCTATACTCGTGTCCGACGAGGGTCTTGATTTTGCTAAAGACTTGCTCGTTCACAGAGCGGTCCACTCAATCATCCCGCTTCAGCTGCCCCAAATTGAGAGATATGTGAAAATCCCACTTGTGGGCAGGGTTCATGTTGTTCTTTCAAACATCAGTATCGATGGGGTTGAGATAGATTCTTCATACGTCAAGACAGGTGAAGGGGGTATTGTGCTGATAGCTTCCGGCGCTACTGCGAATTTGAGCATGAATTGGCAGTATTCTTATAGTACGTGGCTGGTCCCTATACCGATATCTGATGAAGGTAGTGCTTTTGTGCAGGTACCGTAAACTTAAAGATCTCTTATTCTCGCGATTTTCTTGTTGAATTAGTGAAGTATGAGCTTGAAATATATTGGTTCTAGTAAGTCTTCTTTGAGAAGTAGCTGGTCAAATTATTAGTCTTGTTCATGATTCGATGAGTCGCTGGATTATACAGTAGTGACAATTTCGATGGTGCAACTCGTGTATTTGCTTATTGAAAAGAAGGTCTTAACCTTGAACTTTATATTCAAAATAAAAAGGGAAAAGTTCCTTGGTATTCAAATATGATGAAGAGATTGTATTATACCTAGCATTGTGAATATCTGCGATTGTCAGTGATAGTTGCTTGGATGATGGGTGAGCTAAGTTTTTATATGATAGGAAGTGCTAAGTTCATCTCGAAGATTGTATTATACCTAGCATTGTGAATATCTGCAATTGTCAGTGATAGCTGCTTGGATGATGGGTGAGCTAAGTTTTTATATGATAGGAAGTGCTAAGTTCATCTCGAACTTTGATAATTCTATGCGGTTAGGACTAACTAATGCTTACTGCGTTTCTTCAGTTCTCCTTAAATTTCTCCTGCTTCTCTTTTTCCTAATCTTTAAGAAAGCTTGTTGAAAATTACTCATCATATTTCTGTATCTTTTATCTCATGGAAGTTTGAAAGATTTGTCAATCTTGTGAAATGGGATGAT
The DNA here is from genome assembly GCA_014182375.1 of Eucalyptus virginea. Lineage (NCBI taxonomy): Eukaryota > Viridiplantae > Streptophyta > Magnoliopsida > Myrtales > Myrtaceae > Eucalyptus > Eucalyptus virginea. The sequence continues at coordinate 7,695,052 of CM024519.1, forward strand.
ATTGCTACTTCCTATGAACGTGATGCTTCATTCTCATTAGTATACTCAGTCAATTGCAGCATGACTTTTAAAAGTTCGTGTTATTTTGTTTCTCTGATTCTTAGGCCTTTTTTAATCACAAATATGCTGTGAAAGAATAGTGTTAAGAAGTGCTGCAATTGACAGGTTAAAGATATGGAAGTGGGGCTTACCTTGGACTTGAAGGATCTAGGTGGTATTCTAAAGCTATCTGTCCAAGAATGTGGATGCTATGTGGAAGCCATCTCGATCAAAATTGACGGTGGGTCATCTTGGCTATATCAAGGGTATGCAATCATGTTGAATAAGTTTTTTTCTTTCTGAATTTTCAATATCTAATAATCTATCCGCTGCTACTGGGGTCACTAGCTGATCTTTTTGAGTTATTAATGGAAAAGTGTTAGCATGTCTCTCCCATTGATTTCTCTCCCGGTCATAAAAACTTAAGCGCGGTATTCAATGAACTGAAATCTGTCAAAAGTATTGAAAAGGTTGGGTTTCTCCAAGTCAATCCTGTTTTGCAGTAATTTTTCAGATGATTAAACAGTTATTTGCCTTTGCCAACTCTGTAATCAATTTGATTACAAGTTTGCTTCTGTAAATTACCTATAAAAGCTTTGCTTTGGCAATGCTTTGATGCCTCTCAAAAGGGCCATGGACCTGCCCTTTTTCTGGTTACTGCATGAAACCTGCTACTTACTATGATTTGCTTCTCTAATCTCAGGGTAGTGGGTGCTTTCCAAGGGAAAATAGTGTCGGCAGTTGAGGAATCCATTCCCCAGAAGATTACAGAAGAAATACTGAAGCTAGATGCCTTACTGCAAGATCTTCCAAACAAAATTCCAGTTGGTGATGTTGCTTCTCTGAATGTTACTTTCGTGAGTGATCCAGTGTTGAGTAATTCTTCCATTGACTTCGAGGTCAATGGGCTATTCACAGCAGAAGACCGGATCTTTGCATCCAAGTATCCTCACAGACCTCAAACCACTTCAGTTACCTGCAGTGGTGCAAATGAAATGATAAAGATTTCCTTACATGAAAATGTACTTAATTCAGCATCGCTTGTTTACTTCAATGTAAGTTCCCAATTTGTTTGCTGTGTTTCAAGTAGTGAAACTGATTAAAAGCTTTTATATGATTATTTGTATGTTCAGGCTTTTATGAAAAGCTGATCGGTGTTCTTGGTTTACTGGTAATGTGTTTCGTTTCTTTTCTTTTGGTCAGGCGGATTATATGCACTGGCTTGTGGACAAGATACCAGATCAAGCTCTACTGAACACTGCTGGATGGAAGTACATCGTGCCTCAATTATACAAGCTGTATCCAAATGACGACATGGACCTTAACATATCTGTAACTGCTCCACCTCTCGTAAAAATTACTAAACAGGGGATTGGTGCTACCATTTACACAGATGTTATCATTGATGTTCTGGATACCGGTGAAGTCATACCAGTTGCCTGCATTTCACTGGTGTGTTGTACAACTCTTGAGATCTATAGCATTCTTGCATCAATTTGTTGTGGTGGTTATGCTTATATATGGAATTCACTAGAGATTAAGTTTGTATAGGGTCTGAAGGTAGAGCTCGTAAGAGCTAACAGCTGTCATCACATTGACCTAAATTAGACTCTGATCAGCTATTATAAAACTCAGATATTGATGAGCTTATGATTGATTTTGGAGGAAATTGATCTCTTCTGTTGCTCTTTTTCCACCCTTCCTTTTGGCTCAAGTGTTTCCTTGGAAGTGATAAACATTTTGTAACTATGATGATTGAAACCTCCTTGTTGAAACAGGTAATTAATGCTTCGGGTTCGGCACATATACTGCGGAATAATTTGGCTGGGAGCATTAGAGTGGAGCACCTCTCTGCCTTTTTGAAGTGGAGCAATATTGGCAATCTACACATGCTTCTGGTTCAGGTATATTAACTTTAGCTACTATGTTACAAACTGAACTGACAGAGGGATACTACCGCGCACCTATCAACAAGTACAGAAGTCTAAAGCTTAACTAGCGTCAGGGTGAAAGTCATGGTGCTTGTGCGGCCATTTAGATTCTCTTCATCTTAACTTTTTCTGTGGTTTGAATTGCTTAATGCTATCGGGTGCCAGTACTTCACGTCGCTGTGTGGGCTTGCCCAGTCTCACCTTAGGACCAACATGGCGTCCCGCATAGAAATTGCGACTTTCTTCTTGCATTTGCTCATTTTAATGCCACGGTGAATACATCATGGTGGAATCTAGAAGTGCCACAAGAAATACTGATGTAAACCATTATATGTATTGATTTCTTCTATTGGTCCAGTGGAGAACTCCTCATTGAAATCACCTGCTACTATGTTCTGTGCAGACGGTTATGTCGACAGTCATCAAAACCGTGGTTGTTCCCTACGTGAACCTACACCTTATGAGTGGATTCCCACTGCCACTCCCTCATGGATTTGCACTTGGGAATGCAAGAATCCGGTATGCTGATTCGGGCATCCTGATCTGCAGCAACGTGAGCTACAAGACGTCTGTTTTGATTTAGTAGTAGCAGCTATTTCTTGAAGCGTGCAATTCGGCCGTGTACAGTTGGGAAAATATATGTAAAGATTGGTATAGTCTTGTACAGTAGAAAAAGCCCAAAATTTCTTGTGCAATAAGTCACTAGGTACTTATATTTCCTCATCTCTTGTCCTTGTATCATGATTCATTTTTCGTCTGGAATTCCTTAGATTCTGTATCTTTAAGTTGCTTATGGCATGGGAGCGAATCAAAACCTCTCTCTCTCTCTCTCTCTCTCTCTCTCTCTCTCTTTTCAACCGATAGTGGCTTGTGGACCTCGGGATATCACCAATCGTCACGGTTGAACTCGTTTATGCAAGAACTTCAAGCTAGCCATGTAGACCTGTGCATTGCACAAAATTAGTATGCTTGATAAATAATTAAAGAGATCACTAGGGCAAAAATTTGACAAATTATATAGATTATAGTTTAGTAACTTGAATTCTTTATTCTCTTAAACAAACCCTAGTCCTAGATGGAACGTTTATATTAAAGTAGCTACAAAATTATATGGAATGTGTGTCTCAATAAGAATTTTCTTATCAATAGCCTTCATTGAACCTCGAAGAGGTTTGAAAATGAGAGTTGAAATAGAAAAATTGAAAATCGACGGAGAAAAACACTGATCAATGTGAAGTTAAATTAAATCACACCACAAAGAGAAATCTATTGAAATTTATATAATTGCTTAAATGTAGGAAATATTAATGGAAATAGATTAAAGAATTATCATCATAATTGAAATTAAAAAAAAATTGAATTACGCCAATAAGTCCACGGTCTTCTAATAATGCTATTAAATAACTCCTCGAAGGTCACAGTACGTACAATTTGTATAAACTATACAAAAATCCTATGTGACACTCTAAGAAAACACTTCTTTTATTTGTTCTCAAATGAAATAGAGATGGCTATATGTACTACCGTTGAATATACTATAGACTCATAGATTTTAAAAATATATAGCAGAGACGTATCATTAAAGCCAAAAAAAAAAAAATTATACCAATTAAATTTAAGTCGACAATGTAATAGGAGAAAGGAAAGTAAAATGAATACTCAACTTCGCAATTAAGTAAATTATTAATTTTGTTTGAGATGTTGTCTAGGTGATGGCTAATTTTACGGAAGAAGCATCACAATCTTCTTTCTTTTTTTTTTCTTTTCTTTTTTTTGTGGCAATAAGCGAGGGGTCATTTTATCAATATGCAATCTCTAGTGGCACACTTAGAGAAAACACTTAAAGGAGACTATTGTAATTATATATATATGGATTATATTGCTTCTGCGCATAGAGTCTCCTTTAAGCGTGCCGAATCTTTATAAATAATTACAACCCTAGATGGCAAACTTAGAGCAAATGTAAAAATGTCTTCGGAAAAAAAAAAAAATCAACATCATCAGCGATACTAAACATATGGACCCAGCAAAAATCGGTGCCTAAGCGAACAAATTATCATTGTTTCACTGGATTACCAAGAATGTCGCGAATTAGAGTGCTCTTCGGAGCTATTCAACATGGAAACGCTAGGATTCAACGTCGCACATTGCCTCGTATTCAAGCACAGCATCGTGGGTAACAATGTTTTCCAAAGCAATTCAACAGACGCATGAATTCAAATCCTCTTTTTTGTGCCTGTCTTCAGGGCTTCAACGTGTTCTTGCACAAGTCCCACGCTTCTCTTGATACGAGAACGATCGTACGAATGACGATATATGCCAAGTGGCTATTTGGGCTACGATATATGCCAAGTGGCTATTCAGGCTACCATCCCAGATATCAAAAACTTCTTTTTTTGTCTCGTAGTTTCTATAGCTAGAACCTATACATTAAAGCTGTCCTTGTATTCACTTGCAGGAGCGAACTCTTTACTCGACCTTGCCCACGAATCTGGAATCAAACAATAATGAATGGTAAGTGGAAAAGCAGCACAATGTACGCTTGGAAAAAGATACTGTCTTGGACAATTAATACGATGTACCTATAGTTATAGACATAGTTAAGAAATTATGGATCTGTTGTAGTCAATTTACCTAGCAAGGGCACACCGGACGATCCCTGTGCCCTTCATAAGCCTGCAATGTTGGGCTTCACTTAAAAGCTTGTCTCTTCGGTTCCCATAGATTCAGAAGCTAATCTTGTATAGGTTGAAGTAATTGCTCGATGTTACATACTCTTTATCTTTATATAGGTTGATACAAATAGATTGATGGGTAATTACATATCAAGCTTCTACACCATAAACTCTCCTGTGAGAGTCGGTATATATGCAACAAATGAGTTGTAAATATAAATTATTAAATCTCAATTTAGTCGTTTATTGGTAAATAAGTCTCCAAGTAGTTTCATTTGATTAGGATTTCACAAGCCTTTGATGTTGCCATCCGGCAGCATAGTTCCTCGGAGTTGTTATCCATTTCTAGACCGAAAGAGATTCATCTTCGGTCAATACAACATCAAACATTTAAACCTTAAATTTCAATTGTCGGCACGACTGCTCTTGACACTTTAGACCAAGACAAGGCCTAAAACCGAACCACCTCGCCGTTCCTCCAATGGAACAACGATTCAGTGCCTTTTTCTTCAGTGCCTTTTACTTCTTCTTTCTGGGACATTTCATCTTTTCTCATCAGTCGACAAAATTCTAAAGGACAAGCGCATGATTAGCATCTTCTTTGACCATTCCACCAGATTCTCTCTCTTCCCTCTTTCCTCCCCACCTTTCTTCCGTTCCGACCCTCGCAAATTCAAAAGAAGACCCCCATCCGTCGATATCAAACATTGCCACGCAACGTCAAGGGCCGTAATCATTTCGAAAGAAAAACACGGCACGAAACACCACGATAACCGAAAGAGACTATACGTTCTGCCTTGACTCGATGCGTAACTTTCTTTTTTAACCCCCCTGCATGGCTAGGGCTAGCAGTCACAGGCAACATAAAAAAAAGCAAAGCGTGCTATGATAGTCTTTGTAGGGGGTGGTTGGTCGTTAAAAGGGCGAAAACAGCCCGGCCTAGATTCACGTGAACCGGCGACTATCACGGCGTCGTGGACTTCCATGGAAAAAAGGGGCTCTTCAATCGAAAGAAAATCAAAGAGCACAATTCCGGGTCTTTCGAGTGAATTAAAGATGATTTCTAATTTTTATCAACGTGCTCTCTCCGGTCTCTCAATTTGGTTCTTTACTCCCGGCCCTCCTCCTAGCATGTGATGCAATCACTTCCTTTTCACTCTAGAGGTAGGATAACATGATTATATGTGTGAAATTACAAAAAACGATCCTCCTGCTTCTTCTTCTTCTTTTTTGTGCATTTTCGCTATCACATTAAACTATGTAAGAGAGTGGAGAAAATCTCATTTGACCCAAAGGCCACATCCACACAATGGGTAGAACCATACTCGGTGCGTTCTTGAGGATTAATCAAGCCAAAATACTTAAATATGTTGCATAATAAAAAGAAGAAAAAGAAGATATCAACTGAGGTACCGTAAAGTTTCTATTAACTCAATGGCTTGAGCAATCTAAAAACAATATATTTATGCCAATTGATTAACAATGCATGCGTAAATGAAAAATTTCCACAACATGCACTCAATAAGTTTGATGCCGGAAAAGGAATTTAGATTGGAAAGTTAGATTACTAATGATGAATCTTAAAAGAAACCAATTTTATTGGACATAGTAATGGTTGTCATGTGATTGGACAAAAGTGTGTCACACGGGCTGAGCTTATTCGAAAGATAGGTGGCTTTCAACACAAACATCAATCCAACAAAGACTAGGATTCCAATTACTACTTAAAAAGGGGGATTAGGTTTACAAACTGAACTTGATTTCTGGGATGATGACTTGAATCAAGCAATATTTAAAGCATCTCTCTTTGTCTTGGAATATGATCTCTTTCCATTCCCATGATCTCATTATGTCCTCGCGTAAGGACCACCGTTTCCCCTTTAAAAAAAAGGAGTATGATGATGCAAAGAAAAGCTTGCTCACTGTTTGGTTCAAAACGGTTCTAAATGGAAACTTTTTAATCATTTCTTAGACGTAATTTATGTTCAGGTCCAACCACGGAACTTCATTATTAGTGACATAAAGTTCTATATAGTTTTCATTTAATTACTTCGTGAGCGACTTTCGACATGAGTAAAATAGAGGTCAGAAGTGGAAGGAGAAGATGCATTCTTGTATGTCTTAAAAGTCCATCACCTCAATTTTCTTCTTTCTGTTCCGTTGCACCGAGGTTTACTTTAACATTGACACTACAATTATTCTTCTTTTGACCTCATTTGTCTCTTAAAGAAAAGCGGTATGCTTATATCATTGTCTTTACACCATTATCAAATTGGGTTCACTCAAGTATGGCTTTTTATTGCATCTATCACTAAAACTTGACGTCCGATAATCCAGCAGTTTCTCTGTTAGGTAAAGGAACTTGCATCATACGATGCACTCGATAAGATACTTCTTCCACTTGGTCCATTAAGTTAGGTCGATCACATATGCTAAGAAATAAGGGACGAGGCTCGTCTGCCCTCGTTGATTTCACCCGTCATCTTTCCCATTCTTTAAATCCCAACACATGTCCATTTCAATATGACAAAGCAAGTTCAAGAGTAACTTAATTCCTCTCCTACACGTTTATCTCTTAATCCTCAGCTGTCCGCCGTTGTCCCCTGCCGTTGTCGTGCCTCCTCAGACCACACATGGACCTCCAGCAGTGACAACACTATGCCGACGGCTTTTGTGCGTGCGTGGCTGCGGCCTATCTAATATTGTTCCATTGCACTAAGGAAAGACCCGCAACATGATGGGCGACTAATCATTCGATGCTGGTCTTAATTTGTCAGGTTGCTGCTTGGCTCGTCTCCGCTTCAGAAGACACCTTGCATACATGCATGACATAATGTCCACAATGAAGCCAAACCCTGCTGTTATATGCTTCTGGTTCCTCTGAAACTCGAGATTTCCTTTTGGGACAACTTTGAGACCTAAACGATAATCGCCCAGCAAAAGTTTTTCATTCAGATGAAATAATCATAACCAGACAAAACAAAGGACATAGTCCCCTACATATTGTAGTGATTGTCCCTGTACGAAGATATAACAAAAACCCGGCATACTTTTTTGCTTACTGAGTGCTTTGCCCTGCCGAAAAGACAAAAAAGAAATGAAAACATATAGCCGGCATCTTGTTTGATCTAGACTGAACGATTCGTCTTGTTGGAATGGCTTGGTCATTAGGGCACTGTCTACGTTTGGCATCTTTTCAAGACATCAAAAGGCTAATATGTACAAAGTTTTTGATATCCTAATATGTTGAATAATAATAATAGTTAGGGATACTAAAATCGATATATAAAATTGAATAATTCAGTGATGTAGCTGCAGATTATAAAACAAATTGTAGTAGACACTCGAATTTTTAATGTTATTGAGTTTCTCTTAATATTTTCAGCTACCCCTAAACCACCCTTTTCGGACCTTTGGAGCTTCTTAAGCACGTCCTCAAAGTCTTCCGTCTTCTAGAAAACATTAAATAAAGATGAAAAGCTTCTTTGGTTTAATTTGCATTACCTTTCTTTTTCTTTTGGTGCATTAAACTTGAGCTTGAATTTAAAAAGAAGATTGTCCAAAAGTCCAAGTGTCTTTCTTAATAACCCTAAGTCTATCTCTCTCTCTCTCTCTCTCTCTGTGGGGACAGACATCATTGCTACAGTGTCTCAACATAAATATCAGGCGTCAATCTTGGGCCAGCCTTGTCGCTGCATGTGATCGCCATGTCTGTGTGATTTTGTGTATGCCCACACGGCAACAAAAGCTACTTGCAAAATAAAAAGCCCTTAAAAGAAAGCGATAAATCCATAATCGAAAGCCACTTTTTTTCTCGCCACTTGTTACCTTATAGGTAAAAAGGAGAATATAGTCATCTCATCTTTAGGTGCTTATTACTTCTCTTGTGAGAGTTGACTACTATCGCAATTGCAAAAATAAACCCTAATATCCACTCATGCACATTTAAGCGATAACATATGTTTACCAGAAAATACAATGCATAAAAGAAGAGGCAAACGAAAAAACCTAAATATAATATAATATCCGAACAAGCCTATTCGCTATGTGCGTGTATTAATAAAGCAAATATTGTGTACCAAAAGGATAAGGGCAATGACATATGTTTACAAGAAAATACAAATACGTAAAAGAAAAGGCAAACGAAAAAACCCAAATATGGTATAATACCCGGACGAGCCTATTTGCTATGTAGATGTCTTAATAAAGCTAATATGGTGCAACAATAGGATAAGGACTTATGCTTACACTAACGACTGTTTTTATGTTGCAGTGGTCCAAATCCCCCGATCTATGCTCCTTCCCAATTACTGGGTAAGATTTACTGCGCTGTTAACCTTACAATAGAATTTCACCTTCTTCATTCTCTATTATATATAGTCAACCTCACAAGCCTTTTCTTCCAACTCTTGTGTCTCCTCTTCTCACTTCAACTAACAACATATTTACGAAGAATCACCTTCTTCATCACGCTCTAGCCATGGACTTCAAGGGAGACAACATCGTCATTTCGAACATCAAGCTCGAGAAGTTGCTCTCCATGAAAGGTGGGAAAGGAGAGAACAGCTACGCTAATAACTCCCAAGCTCAGGTTTGATTTACTTGGCTCATCTTGGTTATCTCCCTCTCCTTCTGTCCCGTTCATCTAAGATGCCCTGTGACTCCATCGTGCGTCTACTGGAATCTCTCTACGGTTTGAGAAAACAAGATTGATCTAGCTCTCTTCTCTCCTTGACAAAGTCAGAGCTTTTGGCAGCCGAATTTCATTTGGTCCGAGAGCTAGTCCGATTTTCCTTGTATATAGTGTTCGTCAGGCTTCATTTTGTTTCTCGTAATTTCCTCTAATCCATATGCCCTATATCTATTCATCAAATTCATGTTAATGCTTAAAAGTCTTCATGTAACCTCCAAAAGGACCAATGTTTTTGATTTCCTGAAAGTTCAGGAAAAAGAAAGAACTCTGAACAAAGGTTTTATCTATCATGCAGGCCATACATGCTCGCTCCATGCTCCACCTCCTTGAAGAAACCCTAGACAGGGTCCAACTCATGACCTCCCCAGAAGTCCCCTTCGCAGTGGTCGACTTGGGTTGCTCTAGCGGCAACAACACCATCTACATCGTCGACGTCATCATCAAGCACATCACCAAGCGCTTCGAAGCCCTCGGGATCGAGCCGCCTGAGTTCTCAGCCTTCTTCTCCGACCTCCCAAGCAACGACTTCAACACTCTCTTCCAACTCCTGCCACCCTTGGCAGCCCAAGGCGCTGGCAGCATGGAGGAGTGCCTCGCCGCCGACCACCACCGCTCCTATTTCGCTGCCGGAGTGCCCGGGTCGTTCCACCGCAGGCTATTCCCAGCGAGATCAGTCGACATGTTCCATTCAGCATTTTCCTTGCATTGGCTCTCTCAGGTGAAGATCTTGTAAATATAATATTCTTAATGAGTTTTATTCTAGGTGAATATGTGCATTAACTGCTATCTATTATGGTGTATTATCGAACATAAATAGACTAACATGAAGCACAAGCTAGGACAATAAAGGATCCAACGAATTTTTAGTTTTAAGCACAAGACTTCGGGAAACATCTTAATCAGCAAAGAAACTATAATAGGAGTGGCTGTTGTAAGCATGGTCATTGATGGCGTGCTCTCCGTAGGGACTAATGTAAGATTTCTTTTACAATAAAGTGAAAAAGGACAAATTATGAAATTAACGATAAATTGACTTTTTCAACGCTATCATTGAGAATCACAACATTTTGTTGTGACATAGAATAATACGAACTCAGAGACACGAATGCAAACGATTGACTTTAGGTCTGTGTACCCGATGACGTAGCCGATGATCTCGTTTTTCTAAATGGCGAGTAGACTATATGTGCATAACACAAACTCCTTTCTTTGGCCAAAGTACATTAAAATTCGCGACTTTTCCGGTCGAAACTACACCTCATGTAAAAAATTTGAAAAATGGGATGACCGTCAAAGTCATCAGTTTATCACGAGAGATGGTTATTCGAACAACAAAGGGACTCAAAGGGTCATGATGAGAGCTTGGAAATCATCAGCTTTCGAAAAGGATTTCCCTCATGGATTGCACCAAAATGCTACCGACCAAGGCTGACAGTGGAAAGCACTTTTGGACTTTCAGGCTCGAACTCTGGAGCTCAACAGTGGAAAGGCATTTTGCTAATTATGCTTTTCCTGCGTTGGTATTGTCAGCAAAATGATCGTGAACTGACATGCAGTCATAAGTTTGATCGATAAAGTTTCAAATTATTCTCTAGAATCACGTAACGTGTTGGCTAAGTTTTGGATGATGTTCCGGGTGAAATGCATTCTGCTTGTTTTGCAAACGCCAAAACAAGATATATTTTCATTTTTCATTTCTATGAAGATTGTGAAAAATGACTGTTTCAACACACAGGTGCCGGAGGCAGTGATGGACAAGAGATCGCCGGCGTACAACAAAGGAAGAGTGTTCATCCACGGTGCGGGTGACATCACGGCGAATGCATACAAGAAGCAGTTCCAGGCCGATTTGGCGAGCTTCCTGAGATCAAGATCGCAAGAAATGAAGCGGACCGGATCGATGTTCCTCGTCTGCCTGGGCCGGACTTCCGTGGACCCCACCGACCAGGGTGGGGCCGGCCTCCTCTTCGGGACCCACTTCCAAGACGCTTGGGGCGATCTCGTCCAAGAGGTAATTAATCGAAAACATCGCGCGTTCATATCCAAACTCCGTGCTTTCCTTTTCGGGCTTGCGTGTGAACAGTTGCTCGCTCTTTTTTGGACCAAGTTGCTAATGTGGGGGTGCAATGTGCATTGAGTATCTTGACTGCAATGAGGCCATGGCTATTGATTAGGTGTTGCTATTGCATCATGAGACCGTATGATGAAATGTCAGCGGCCATGATTTAGCCCTGTGAATTGTGGGCCATCTCATCTTTTTATCCGTTTGGGGTCTCTGCTGATCAGAAGGCCTGCAACATCATATGGGAAAGGCCAGTTTGGCGGGCCACACGACCCCGTTGACCCCCTAATGGAGACATTTTTACGAAAAAGGAGAAGGATAGAACTTTAGCCAAACGACGATGTGATCGATGTGCTGGAACTAGACAAGAAAGTTTCGTTTGGATCAAAGGCGATTATTGTTGGTCAGAAGATGCTACGATGCGAAGGACGAATCGTAGGGAGTCCTTTTTCCTTCGCTAAATTGAGTGCAAGGAAGCATCGAGTATGATCCTTTCCTGTCCCCCGTGGAAAAAAAGAAGAAAATCTTGTTGATAAAATTTGCATGGTATAAGCCCATGATTAGTGTTCGTGTGCATGTTAAGCTCCGTTTACGTATCGAAGTTTGGTGATTGTTTTTGCATCCCATTACATGGAACTAACTAGTATGGATATAATTGGCAGGGCCTCATCAGCAGCGAGAAGCGCGACAGCTTCAACATTCCAGTATACGCGCCGAGCATCCCGGACTTCAAGGAAGTAGTCGTGGCCGACGGCTCATTCACAATAGACAAGCTCGAGGTGTTCAAAGGGGGGAGCCCTCTAGTGGTGAGCGAGCCAGATGACGCGTCCGAGGTGGGCCGGGCTTTAGCCACCAGCTGCCGGAGCGTGGCTGGGGTCCTAGTCGATGCTCACATTGGCGAGCACCTCAGCGAGAAGCTGTTCCACCAAGTCGAGCGCCGAGCCACGAGCCACGCCAAGGAACTGCTGGAGAAGCTGCAGTTCTTTCACATTGTGGCTTCTCTATCCTTTGCTTAGAGAAACGAACAAGGCTTCTGAAAATTGGGGGAATTTGGGATTTCTTAGTTTGTCTTTTCTTACTTTTCTGTCCCTCTCCTTTGTGTCAAGTACTAACATGTTGCATAGTGGAGTCAAGAGACGAGAAAGCAGCTTTCTTTCCTTCTGCGTGTTTTTGTGTAATCTTTGATCCATACTGTAGTTATCTTCACAAATTATATGTGCGTGTTAGTGTCTCTGCGTTCCCTCTAATTCTATGCCAAGTGAATAGTGGAACACTGATCTTATTTTGGCTTCTTATGTGTAAAATGGTCGGGCCTTTAGTTGTTCCCAACATAGTCTTGGCCAGGATATCATGGCCGCATTGATTGTGTCCGATCTTTGTATGTTGTAGCCTATGTAATGCTTTGGTAACAAACACAAGAAAACGCACAGCGGCTGTTGTCTCGTTCTCATTGTGTCATAACACAAGCCTATAGAAAGTGCTCATTGCAGAGCCGGCACATCAAGAGTGGGGTTCTCTTGAGGTGGTCATTGCATAGGCTGAAAGTTCAAATTCTGTCACCGAGTGATGTTGCTGCTTCAAGCCCTGGCATCATGTCCCTCCACTTCTGGTGAAGCATAGATGATGATTTCGTCCTTCTCTGGCAATCTGAAGCTGACCCTCTTCTTCGTCCTCTCGCTTTGGCTCCGGCTTAAGGAAGAACGAGGGATCACATCGCCCAAACCATCCACTAATTGACCATTGACTTCCTCGAGTAGTTTGTCCTTCGAGAAACTTGAACGCTGATTTGGAGACGATACAATATGGTCGAGCAACGCCGGGTGGACCCTGTTGGAGAAATGCTTGTACAAGTGTGTTTCGCTATTTGCCGATCTCTTCCCCGAGACGGGCAATGACAAGAGCCGTTGTTCAAGGGTAGGGTACTGCTCATTGGCATTGTGATCATCTGTAATGATTTCTTTTTTCTTGCTCATTTTGCTTCTTGAGTGGATGGAAGTACCTGCCGCTCCTTTTCCTGCTCAGAAAGCACTTGTTCTTCATCAAAGTAATGACTGAAGTTGCTAAACCCCCGCCTTTTTCTTCCACATCATAATCACTTGCCTGTAATCTCTCAGGGCATGATGGTTGCCCAAAGCAAGATTGCCCATTTCCCATCTCTTGATCACAAAATAGAGAGCAATGCGTGAAATGGTATGTGATAACGCATCATTTATTTGGTTGCATTATATCATGCACTTAAGACGCGTTCATCAAAGAGGGATTGAGAAATATTGGCCTAGTTCTCATCGATGTGAAAACGTGTTTTGCGAGCGAATTACAGCACGCTAAAAATTTCCATCTTGGGTTGGTTTCATCTTTGATTTCATTAGTAAATATCGATCCTTTGATCTTTTATAGAGTTTGTCGGCTATCGGAATTGTACGCATTAACTCATCGAAAGATACAAGAAATTGTTGGGGAAGAGGACAAAAGACACTTGGGCTCATCCACCTCCGAGTCAGAGAAGATCTGCATCGCAATTTCTGGCGACAAACTCAAAGGTCAGCTGAGCACACAAAGTTAATTCCGTGGACGGACCATTTCATTGACATTGAAGACGAAGAATCGTGCCTTGAGATCACTTCACGAGCACAAGATGGAGATGAGGCCTGAGTTGTCTATTGTCCAGTAGCGTAGCAGCAATTTTGGCCCATTCCGATGTGACAGCTATTATCACCATTTCAGAATCTCAAATCACTCGAGAACAGCAATTCCGGAGAATGAATCTGTCACACTAAAATTGGCAGTCTTTATCACTCACACACCGAACCATCGAAAATTTTGGACGGATGTAACAAAGCACGTGTTCAACAGAAAGAACTGATAAAATGCTGAATTTGAGCTGAAAAGATAATGCTAACTCTCAATGTGGACATATTTGTTACTTTCCTGGATATTCTGTGCATCAGAAAAATAAGAAGACGAAGCATCAATAATAGTTAAAACACACACTCCAAAGTGAGTCAGGGACAAAACACAAGCTCAGGCATAAGTAAAATGCTACTAGTACCCACAATCACGTATTGATGTTTACATGCATAGACTAATTTGTTGGCAGTGCCAACTGAACAAGGACTAATGAATTGTTATGACTAGAATATTGTATCCTGCAAAATGTGACCACAAATGAAAAAAATTAAGATGCCATTATACCATTCGCAGCTCTATAACAGAGTCCTCTCGAAGTCACTCGCTAATATTACACATATCACATCCTAGCTAAAGAGATTGGCACAACGATAATAAATATGGTGAACAAGTCTACAAATATCTATGACTAGGGAGATGGTGGAACCGGTTCAGTGCCAGAAACATGCGAAGCAGAATCTTCCTTCGTCATGGCAACATAGTTAGCAGGGGCAGATAGCCTGGCATCCCTTTTTGCATCCTTAGAATTTGACCTGCTACCATTTTGCGGATTCAGAGATAGTCGTCTGCTAGGAGTTCCGTTGGCACCTCCATTTGCACGAGGGCCAACAACCTTCTTTGTCCCAACTGGTCTTGCAGGGCTTGGTTTTGAACCAAAAATCGCCTCTTGTTCTGTGCTCTGCTGCTCATGGTACTTCTTCTGGTCCTATCAAAGTGCAGATTATAGTCAAAAAGATTCAGAATGGAATCAAACCTAGCAAACAAGAACAGATGAGCAAATACAGAGCTTGTTTTTTATTGAATACTAAAGCCATGTGTAATGGTTAATCAGCTAAAAGTATATGCATGATCAAAGCCATCTTATTTAAGGTGTAACTTACTCTCAAGCGCCGCTTCTCCTCCTCTCTTTCATGCCTCAGCATGGTATATTCATCAAGCATGGCAAGGAGAGGAACCCCATCATATGTGAATGACATGCCATGATCTTCCTCCCATGCTCTAGTTTTTGCAACCAAGGAATCAACCAAAGCTGCACATAGACAATAATCTCAGTATCTGGTTTAAGTGTTAAGTTTTTATTGTTCATGGGGGCTGACAGGCATCACCCTTAAATCCCCCATGATGGCACATCACAAACTTCAGTCGTGTACAATGTCAGATTCAAGTCCAGAGGAATCAGTATATTAACTCCATTATGGGGCCAAAATCTAGAAACCCTCAGTGAAATTTGTCAATAATCAACTGCATTGCTACTCAATTCACAATGATCAAGGAACAAAAGGAGCAAACCTCATCCTTATTGGGGCCGAGCCAGGAAATTTAGCCAATCAGTTCAGTGGAATAATTATATGTTGTATTCTCAATGAGTTGGAAATTTTATAAAGTTTTGACTACATGATTTGCATGTAATTGTGCCATACAACAAGAAAGATGTAATAAGCATGTAAAATATTACAGGTAAAGTAATCATATATCAAACATAAAAAAACATATTTGCATAGGTAGTATTCTCTTGTACGAGTAAATCAGAAAGAACGGAGTTCTTTGTTTAAGGAATCAGGGTTAAATGGGTCATCTCTTCAAAAATTTTGAGGTGATATCTTTCTGCTTAGAGAATAACTGAATTCAGTTAAAGAATGCATGAACTTCAGTGGGGTCAGTTGCCCCACAGATGAGCACGACCCACCAACCCAGACATCCTAGATTTTCTTCGATTTGGGTAAAAGAGAAAAAGCAGAGTATCTAGGAATCAGCAAGAAAGTCTTGACCAGACTAAATCTAACACACATACTTTAACATGTAGACATGCACATTAGAGAAAATCATAATATCCCTGTGATTGTCATCCAAAGAAGTCATCATGCTGCTTTAAATAAATAGTACCAGGAATTTTGTTGACAAGGACCCGGGCTTTTTCAGCGCGCTTGAGATTTAAGTGTGCACCTCTGCTAGCATTGTACCTGTTATCATCCTGCTCACGAAGGCAATTTTCGTGAATGGAGAATCAAGTAATGAAATCATGGTGCAAATATCTGGAAAGCCACTCTCAGCCAATATTCCCAATCTCAAGTGCTCCTCTTTGTTATAACTTAAGACAGAAGGGCAAATAAAGTCCACCCAAGACACTGATTAAATACAATGAGATTCACTCTCAAAGAAACATAAATTCCTACACAGGGGCGCATTCCACAGACATTATCAAGTTTTGAATAGCTAAGATAAACATTAGAAAGCCAGGCAATCAGATGCAATCACAGTCTACATGATTCAGTTAATTAGCTTTTGTTAACAGCAATGCAAATAAATGACTATCCATGCAATGAGTATGGCTATTGATCTCATCCTAGCAACTACTGGAGATTCTAGAAGGGTATTTTATCAATGGAAAACTCAAGCATGCACATGCTCTGGATAGGTAGAGAGAGTACCCGGCTATAGTCTTCGAGCCAACTCTCCTCTTCACAGGCTGACATCCATTTTTCAACCTTGTCCAATATTTCTTTCCTGCTGAGAGCTTCTTCCCGTGCTTTTACAATCTGATTGTCCAAGTCCGTTATTAATTCAGCAGGCTCGACATTCCCAGACTCTATGAGCGCCATTATTTTTTCTCTAGCGGCCTCAGGATCTATTTCTACGTGTGCACGAGCAAATATTTCTTCAAGCTCAGCTTGTTTCTTAAATGCAATTTCCTGCATCCTGCTAGCTTTAAGCTGATCAAGCCTTTCGACTTCCACCTCGGCCTTAGTCACAGGAATGGGTAATTTTAGCGTGAGTGAGCTAAGACCCATCAATTACTCTAAAGTAAAGATTATATGTACTTGGCAAGAATTTGAAATTTCATATACCTGCTCAATCAGATCCATAGCAAGAGCACCAGGGGCAGTTACTTCATCAACAGAAGCTGAGATGTTGCAGGTCACATGGTCAAACAGTCGACGCTCTTCTTCAGAAGTATCCATGAGATTCCATAGATCTATTAGCTGGGTGGCTAATTCTTGAAGCTGCACAGAGCATAGGCATATTTAAGACTTTGAATTCAATTTATTGGACAAGACAGCACACCTGGAATCTCGTCAAAACAACAGAAGGAATGACAAGGCACACTACATAACCATTAAGAATTATCCAACACGCATGCATTCATTCTATAGAAGATTGATGTAGGCACATCCTAGATGCATAGAATCTATCAAGAAATAATACTTGAGTTAGAGATGCTATAGACTTTTTATTTACAATGACTAAACATTAACACTTGAGGAAAACCATAGACATTTACTTTCTACCAACAAATGTTTAATTCCTCTTGCAGCTTTTTGCAAGTGTCAGAGGTATCAGAAATCTATGTGTAAACTGACGATAAATGAAGTTCGCCCCAAAAGTAATAACCTCCCTTGAGAAGAAAAAATATGCCGTGCGTTTTTCCACCACAACATAATATTAATGCAAAGTTTCTTTTTTATATTTCATCACCGATTCAATTTTCCTAATCAATTGGCTACACACTGTCAAATGATAATGCTCAATAGTCCAACAATCAAACAAGAAGAGAAGTTAAAAAAGAAAAAAACACATTGAAAAGAAGGTACATAGTTACCTTATGCAGCCTCTGCTTCTTATCTTCTTTAAGAGCTAATACTGTCTTAGCCAGCCTGGATAGTGTCTCATTGCTAATGCTTTTCGATTGTGCACTGGCGGATTCATTTAAGCTAGGGTGAACTTCTGTAATTGAACTGAAGAAATCCATCCCTAGGACCGAACATAGATCATGCACAGTGCTCACAAATTCAAGTACTTTGTGCAACCTATCACTCTGCATCATTTAACAGATAAAATCATCAACTTGATGTGACAAGGGGAAAGAGGAACTACAGTTAAGCGATATCTATATTAAAGAATATCTATAAACTACCTCGCCGGAACCAAGCTCTTACCTTCTCCTTTTGAAGTTCTTGGAGTTGGGCTTGATACTCATTTAGCTTCTTCAGTGATAGATCAGCTTCATCAACTTCAGGAGGTTGCTCTGTGAGGCTCAAGTTTCCAGCAATTTCACCACATATCCTCTGAATCTGAGACTGCACATTGGAGAATTCCTTAAGTCTTTCCTCTTTCTGTTTCCAAAGCTGCTCAAGTGCTGGTGCAATTGATGCAAGTTGTTCCTTGATTGTTCCTGAAGCTTTATCAGGCTGCAATAACAAACAAACAATGTAAAGAACTTTAAAACCACAGGTAACGTCACAAAATAAGCATGCGAAGCAACCAGAAATAACAGCATCTTAGAGCTTCAGTGTTACTGCTTTTTCTTAACAAGCTTAGAAAGATACTAGCCATGCTACTCACAATTCCGACCACGCTTTTCTCTCCAAGAGCTGATAGAAGACTGGCGAGTTCGAGTTTGGCATCTGAAAGAGCCTGAAGAAGTTGAGCCCTCGACTTGTCAGCCTGGTCAACATTTCTCTTGTACACATCTAAACATTCCTGCTCTATCTGAAGGAGCAACTTATCCCGCTCCTCATCGCTTTCACCAACTTCATCCCATATTCCCTAAAGCAATTCATCACGTGAGACTGAGCAATCTTCTCGCTAGAAAGTAGGAACACAATGGGCAACAAGGAATCAAAGCCAAAAAGGCGCATCCATGAAAGGTATAGCACCTGCAGTTTTTGCAACAATGAACCGCAAGTGATTTCCCCAAGAAGAGGGTCCCGACTACTCGCCACCGCCATTCACGTCACTCCCACAATCTAGCTGCGCCACATAGATAGTTAATAAATATCGACTCAAAAAATCTTATTACATTCTGTAAAATCAACGTAAAAGAAAGAAACACAGATTCCATTTTGCAGGGAAAATTATTCATCAGAACAACATAGGCAGTCTCCGCGAGAGATACAACACAAGACCCGTAACAACCTAGACTCCAGCAAGACTCTTACTTTCTCCTTTTTTCTTTTCGTTTCTTTTTTTTCCGGGCAGACCCATAAGAAGCATGAGAAATCAGATTATAGCTCTCGTCTCTTATTTTCTGACCACATTTTACCGAGACCCATCTCCTTCTCCTCCTCCTCCAAATTTTAGCAGCAAATCACAGACGATCTCAGCCTCACTTCACTCACCCAACTCACATTTACCTCGCGACCCACGCGACGATTAAACTAAAAACATCACGATCAGTCTCTCTCCTCCGTCGACACCAATTCCCACTCCAGTAGTAACTAAACCCTCACGCTCCGGCCAGCTACCGACGAGCAAGCAATCCGAAACCACTCCCCCCACATTTTACTCGACAGAGCAGAGCCAACGACATCGACCCACTTAGATCTCGCCAGCCGCTGAAAATCAGCACGAAACGCAAAAACCAGACGCGGCTGCGAGCACAGCGAGAGCGAGAGAGAGAGGAGGAGGGAGAAAGCTGCATTCATATACATGAGAGCGGAAACAGAGGGGAATGCCTACCCAGATCGTCCTCGGAGCTGCGGAATTCGCGAGCTTCGTGGCTGCAGATCTGGAAATGCTCCCGCTCCTCAGCGTCACTGCGAGAGAGAAGCTCTATAGAGAGAGAAAGAGAGAGAGAATCACTGTTGATGGAGATAGAGTGGAGGAAGGAAACAAAGGACAGAGAGAGAAAGAATCAGAAATAGAGAGAGAGAGAGTGGGGCCCATTTTATATTTTTGGTCTTGTTTTTCTCTCGTCGCTTTATCGAAACTATTGTTTCGGTATCCTTATAACTAAAGCCCGCGTTTCGCGGGTTAATTACGGACATTGACACTACCCCACCGGGGGTGGGGCGGGCGTGTGAATTGACCGGTCTGTCCCTCCGCTTTGACCGGGAGCCCTTGATGGTTTGACTGGGCGGTCCCCTGCGCCGCTCCTCTCCACTAGCGGTTTTCCCATTTTCCTTTCACTTTTCTGCCGTCGTTTTCGTCGTCTTCCCCCGTTTTTTTTTTTTTTTTTTTTCCTTTTCCCAAGAAAAGGCGTTCAGTTTTTCCATATGTTAATTATTTAGAGCAATTCTATAATGGAACCGCATCAATATTTTACCTCGTCTTCTGTCCAGCTTAGAGATTTAAGCATGTTTATCGTTGCCGTGCAGTGCATGGGGGCAAGCATTTTAATAGTACACGCACCGCCTGATTTTCTAAGTTGGTTTAGTGCTGATATAAGAAGTGTTGCATGCATATGGATAACATCTATGACCGACTAATTTAAATTAGATTTGGTGTGGAGTGGAATGATAGGTCGTGTTCGTGAAATCTGAATAATGAACATATGAAAATGTGTGAAAATTAGTCCTAAGTGAGCTATTATCATTTCGATTAAAACTAAGCACACGTCATTTCTGTTCTCGAGCTCTTAAAGAAGGTTTGCAGAAATAGGATCGATTACACGTTATCAACTTGATTTGGGTTTCTACTAATTCTTCAGCCTTTTTAGCCCAGAAGATAATAAATGCACAGGAGTGAAAGGTTCAATTAAAGGGGGGACAAAGGTAAGGAAGTGCAATTTAATAGTTAAGAGATGAGTTGCGTAAATCTTACATATGGTAATATATATTTGCTAAAACTTATATTGAATACCAAGTCATAAGGCACCACAACTTTTGCCAACCTCTTGATCTCTCACTATGTGAAATTTGTAGGGTAACTACTGGTTATTCTAAAAATTTTAAACCGTTAGATAAAAATGCGGTTTATTATATAAATATTATAATACTCTCCATCACTCTTAATCTAGTCTTTTTGCCTATCCCCCGTACGCTTAATCTAGTCTTTTTGCCTATTTCTTTATGTGAGATTATGTGGGGCCATTGTTAATTATTCTAAAAACATAAACTATTAGATGAATGCGTGGTTTACTTTTTAAATATTCTAATACTCCCTCACCCTTAATCTAGTTTTTTTTGTCTATCTCCTTGTGTGACATACTATTCAAATATTCCAACACTCCTCTGCACACTTAATCAGTAAACTATTAAATGAATGTGTGGTTTTTTTTTTTTTTTCGGTCTGCTACTATTTAAAATTTGTAACACTCCCCCCTTCCATTGGGAAAGGTGGCCACACCTGGGGCCCCACCCGGTGGTTTTAAATGTTCTTAGTTTAGTCTTTGTGCTTATCTCCTTGTGTGAGATTTTATCCCCTTTACGCTTAATATGGTCCTTTTGACTATTTCCTTATTTTGAGATTTTGTGAGGCCATTGCCAATTATTTTAAAAACTTAAACTATTAGATAAATATGTTATTTACTATTTAAATATTCTAACATTCCTCTTCACGCTTAATATAGCCTTTTTGTCTATCTTTTCATTTGAGGGATACTATTTAAATATTCTAACACTCCTTCTCACGCTTAGTTCTTAAGTTGTTAGATGAATGCATGATATACTATTTAAATATTCTAACACTCCACCTCACATTTAGTTTGTTCTTTTTGCCTTATGTGAGATACTATTTAAATATTTTAATACTCACTCTCACACTTCGTCCTTAAACCATTAGATGAAGGCGTAGCTTACTATTTAAATATTTTAACACTCCCCCTCACTCTTAATCTAGTCTTTTTGCCTATTTCCTTTTGCAAGATTTTATCCCCCTTACACTTAATCTGGTCATTTGCCTATTTTCTTATATGACATTTTGTGGGGCCATTATCAATTATTATAAAAATTTAAACAATTTGATGAATGCGTGGTTACTATTTAGATATTTTAACACTCCCTCACGTTCAATTTGATCTTCTTGTCTATCTCATTGTGTGAGATACTATTTAAATATTCTAACACTCATCCTCACTCTTAGTTTTTAAGTTGTTAAATGAATATGTGATTTACTATTTAAATATTCTAACACTCCCTCTCACGTTTAGTTTGATTTTTTTGTTTATCTCTTTATGTGAGATATTATTTAAATATTCCAGCACTCCCCTCACGCTTAATTTGATTTTTTGTTTATCTCTTCGTGTGAGATTTTGTCTCTCTCACGCTTAGTTAAGTCTTTTTGCTTATATATCTGTGTGAGATATTATTCTAAAAGTTTAAATCATTAGATGAATGTCTGTTTATTATTAAAATATTATAAAACTCTTTATTACGCTTAGTCTGGTTTGGTCTGATCTTTTTGCCTATCTCCTTGTGCAAGTTATTATTTAAATATTCCAACACTCATCCTCACGCTTAATCTTTAAGCCATTAAATGAATGCGTGGTTTAATATTTAACACACTCTCTCACACTTAGTTTGATCTTTTTGTCTATCTTTTTATGTGAGATATTATTTAAATATTCCAGCACTCCTCCTCACGCTTAGTTTGGTCTTTTTGCCTATCTCCTCGTGTGAGATTTTGTCTCTCTCACGCTTAATTAGGTCTTTTTGCTCATCTCTTTGTGTGAGATTTTGTGAGATCACTACTGATTATTTTAAAAACTTAAACTATGAATGCATGGTTTATTATTAAAATATTATAA
Source organism: Eucalyptus virginea (assembly GCA_014182375.1). Taxonomy (NCBI): domain Eukaryota; kingdom Viridiplantae; phylum Streptophyta; class Magnoliopsida; order Myrtales; family Myrtaceae; genus Eucalyptus; species Eucalyptus virginea. The sequence continues at coordinate 7,717,823 of CM024519.1, forward strand.
TACTTTCTATTACGCTTAGTTTGGTCTAGTTTGATCTTTTTGCTTATCTCCTTGTGCGATATATTATTTAGGTATTCTAACACTCATTCTCACGCTTAGCTTTTGAGGTATTAAATGAATGCGTGGTTTACTATTTAAACATTCCAACACTCATTTTCACGTGTAGTCTGATCTTTTTCCCTATCTACTTATGTGAGATATCATTTAAATAATCTAGCACTCCTACTCACGCTTAGTTTGGTCTTTTTGCCTATCTCATCGTGTGAGATTTTGTCTCTCTCATGCTTAGTTAGGTCTTCTTACTTATCTCTTTGTGTGAGATTTTGTGACGTCACTACTGATTGTTCTAAAAACTAAAATTGTTAAATGAATGCATGATTTCTTATTAAAATATTCTAACACCCTATCATGCTTAGTCCGGTCTTTTTGCTTAGTACTAAGCATGAAAATTTAATTAGGAAAGCAAATAGGGCTTGGAAAGATTCGAACTCAGGATCTCTACTATCGATATCATGTGAGATTTTGTAAGGTTACTGCTGATTGTTCTTAAAGTTTAAGCTATTAGATGAATGCCTAATTTATTATTTTGATATTTTAACATATTGCAATGAAATTTGCTCTCGGGGTAATTTCTTCATCATATCTTCTCAAACTTGAATAGCTTCTACAATTTCTTGCGTAATCATTCGTCCAAAACTTGATAACTACAAGGGATCAGGTATGAATAATTATATTTACTATCACAAAAACCCAAAACTAGATTACTTGTGACAAACTTACTTCAAAACTAATTTTTTACCACTAAAAACTTTAAATTTATATATTTTGTAACAAATTTATTCCAAATTAATTTTTTTAAAACAAAAATTTCATATCAGCACCATATGTTGGTTTCCATTAAAATTAATAAGTTGGTACATTTGCGACAAATCGAGAGTAAAATTTCAAATTGATACACTAATCAATTATCACATGTCATTCAATTCAATGCTAAGTAAATTTGTCATATATATATTAATTTGAGATAAATTTACTGTTGATATAATAACTTAGAATTTTTCATAATGTTAACCCAAATAATGCTCATGAGTGGATGTAAGGAATTTTAAGTAATTCACGTGTTAAGACACTGTTGCAAGGAAATTACAGTAAAGCGCATGTGACCACGATCGAGGAATCTCGACGGGCAAGGGGAGCCCCCTCGACTTTGCGTGACCGTGCGAGAAAGAGACATGCTAATGACACCTTTCATGTTCCTTAAATTCTCCTCCTCGGAAAGGGGACAATTACGTACTTTCGGCTCGGGGGAGGAGGGTCACGTGCGCGTCGACATCGAGGGTGTGCCGAACGAGGAATGGGATCATCATCATCAGGCCGTCTTTTCTGAGTTTTCTCTCCTTCCCCGACGCTACTGTGGAAAAGGTCGTGATCATTGCTGAAGGCGCTATCATGCTCCACATGGGTCTCCACTCCCGTCTGTTAATTCGTTCGAAGTTCGAACGCCAAGCCACATTCGTTCTGAAATTCAAGCGGATTTCAAAAAATTCCGCTGGAGCAGTTTCGATTTTGAAAAATCGACGAGCCGCACGCCCCACGTGCCCCGCCGCTAATGATTGGCTAACGATTCTTCATTTTCTTTCTAGCTTGCGATTTGAAATTTCCCTGTCCACGTCCACTATTTTAAAAGTTATTTTAAAAAAAAAATACGTGAATTCCAGGAAGAGAACGATAAGGATTTATTGATTTTAAGACGCCGGTTGGTTGGTTGGCTGGTGGGTCATATAATTATTTTTTTTTTGGTCGCCTAGGCGCTATTGAAACGTAATAAGGCTTTGCAATCATTTGAGAAAAGTCTGTGTGCTTATCAAGTTATGTCAGGTGAGATATCTCAATGGCTTATTTTGATAAATTTAAGTTATGAAACCCACATGTGAAGAGTAGGCCATGCTTGGGTCGAAGTCGAGCTCGATCTTGAGACTAAACAACACTTGAGCAACCCTCAAGATGTGTGATGGGACGATCTCGTGAGGTCTCGATTTAGGAATAGAACTCGGTAAATTCTCAACACTGTGTTTTCCAGAATCACCAAGCGTATCTTCTAGCCGTAATTCCTAAACACGACCATTCACATGTATATAGTGGAGATCTGCCACGAGCTACACGAAACTCTTGATTCCGAGGTAGCGATTGAAGTGCTTGAACTCTCAATTCGGTCTCCAATTCGTCAGCTCAATTTAGCTAGATGCATGGTACATACAAGTTTTGCCCTCCATTGTCTTTTCCGACTTTTTCACCCAGGGGGGACAATGGACATGCACTTCAACGGAAGCAATTATTGCAGCTTCTACCGCCAGAATGGAGTCCAGACAGTTCACTGAAGAACCTCAGCAATTGCCACTGTCGGGCTTCTTTCGTTCGGACGAACAAGGCCCGCAAGTACATCGCCACAAAACCAACCTGAGAGCGTCGTCGATGAGAGAATCCGGCCAACCATGCGCCTCAAACGCCCTGAATCTGCGCACTGCAAAGCAAAGAAGTCCCTGGAATGGGACTCGATTGGGTTCCTCCGATGCCTAAGTCGATCACAAAGGAGGGAACAAGTCAAGCGAAGTGAGGAGTCGATTAAACAACTTTGACCGTATCAAAGTAGAGTTCTACGTCAATTCATACTTACCGACTCGATAAAGAGAAATCTTGATACCATGCATGACCCATTGATGCATATTATTTATGCGATACAAAATGTCCAGTAATCACAACGAGTTTCAAATATCAAATGAAATATATTAAAATGCAATTAACGACACTATGATGTAGAACATGGAAACATATATTTACATGCACGCCTCATCACTTATTAACATGGTATTGGCTTAGTCTAATTATATCTTAAGTCTGGGACTATGCTAATTAGCTGCTACTTGCATGGTTGAACACAAGTTAGCTCATGCCCGGTCGATTTGTTCTCGCTTCCTTGTAGATTGAGACAATGGAGGGCCAAGCCCGACGAGGAACCAGAATCTCCATGCCCATTTTACTGAAGCGTGGGCCCAATCAGTGTGTTCACTGTTCATAAATGTGTTGAACCCAAATCACATGGGTCAAAACCCACAGTTTACATTCCTTTTGGGGGCTGTGTCTACGGGTCTACCGTTTGAAGGAAATCTATTTTCAAAAAATTATTTTTCAAGTTTGTGATGTTTGGATGATGAAAAACTTGTTATGGAAAATATTTTTCATAAAATAAAAAGAACAAGTTTAGATTAGAGAAAACGACTTCGATAAGAAGAAAATCATTTTCTCTGGATCACTGAACAAATGAAAACTTGAAAATAATTTTCATGAAAAATATTTTCCTTTCTCGCAAATTTTAAGTGAAATAATACACCCCATCTCATAAAAAATACTTTGGATAGTTAGGTATTAAACCATGCTATAATTAAATGTTTAAACTTTTGTAGCAATTCATGATAAGCCCACGGATAAACAAGAACTCTATCATTTGCATGTCATGGAATCCATGCCAAATAGGTCTTCGCTCTACTGCTTGTGAATTCCTACGGAGATTTAATCATCATCGAACAAAAATAATGCAAAAAAAAAGAAAAAAGAAAAGATAGTTTGTTGACATTTGTAAATGAGTCATTTGTTTCGCAAAAAACTTTTTCCAAAAATATATTTATTTCGTTTTCCAGGTTTCCTATTCAAAGGAAAACTTACATTTAAATTCAGAAATATTATTTCCCTTCAAAAATCAGATCACATTTCTAAAATATGACTAGATATTGATGCTTTGATATGAAATTCTATGCTTGGGCATCAGAACTCCAACGTTAGTTCCGAAGTCCTCAACATTCAAGACTAGGTTTTTGATGCCCAAGCCCCCAAACCCCCATGCCTAAGTCATTGAGGTTGGGCTTGAAACCCTAATGCTGTGGCATTCAAGCCCAAGTTCCTAATACTCCTCTAGTCCTTGGCAATCAAGTCAAGGTCCACAAACATCATGCGCGGGTCCTTGGCACTTGTGTTTAAGTCCTTAGTTATTGAAACCTTTGTTCATATAATTCTTCAATATTATTGAATTCTTAATATTTTTTGTTTTTCCTTCTTCCTTGACTAATCACCAGTGATTGGTCACAGGCGAGAGACAAGCTCGCTAGCCTTGAGTGAAGCTCCATCTCACTGGATTTAGCGAGTTGAGCTTAAGCCTCGTCAAAGTTTGAGTTGGGAGGATTATGTCGACAGGGTTTTATGTGTAGACTCGATTGTCTTCTTGTTCCTCTTTGAGATCCCGTAGATTCGGAGAGAAGATGAAGTGAGGAACCATTGTTATGCATCGGAGACTCGGAGGAGAATCGAGTCTTTCTCTCCTCCTCATTGTTGGTCTTGAGGTGTGTTTGGATCTAGTGTCGATTTGGTTCTTGACCTCAACCCAGTTGGATTTGACTTGGCTTGGCTTGTGGGCCTTAGGCGACCTCATCACTCCCCTATGATTGGTCAACCAGGTGTTGTCTTGCCTGACGACTGACCAAAGAAGATGAAAAAAAGAAAAAGAAAGATTTTAATTTTTTTGAATATTTTGGTAATTTTCCTTATAAAAATCACCATGTCAAATGATTTCTAATTTGTTTTCAAGTTATGGTTAAATACTGGAAAAATATTAACATTTTCGTCGAGATAACGGAGCTTAGTTTGTAATTTTCCCTACACTATTTTTCTTGCTTTATGTGTAATTAAAGGTGCGCTGATTTTGGGTGTTTCTCGAGAGAATTGCTCCAGTTCTGGGTTCTCGAAGAGGAGTTGGACCAAATGGGCTCAAAATGTATTAATTATTCATTTTATTTATCCAACAAGTGTATAAAGTATATATTATTTGTAGGAGTAATATCTTCTTTTTTTAACTAATAACTTCCCTACCTACGATTAGTAATTTCATCTTGCACACTAGACATTTAACAACTTTGAAAATGAAAAAAAAAAAATTAACATTATCCTTTCCCAAGATTGGATTAGCTAGATTCAGTTTAGTTCCACGATAGACAAAAGTCAATTCTTGGCTTCATATGTTGAGGGCTGACTTGTCTAGTTCGGTTCACAATTTCAAAATAAAAAATCGACTCACCTTCATTTCCTTGTACCTGCCCCAGGCTGGTTACCTGGAGATTGGCATCGCGAGGATCCAGGGTGGCTTCCCAAACCCTCCAAAGGAGGGCTGTTCTTTTTCGAGGCCCTGATCCCAACCTCTACCCAACCTATTCCCTGATATTTTGCCCCAACCCTTTATCTTTTTCCTCCTAGGGAATGGGAGTATCCCTCGTATGACCTTCGGGAACCCCAATGAGGGGAGGCACGGGATTACCCGCCCGCGCGGGGCCTTGTTTTCGGGGTTGTCCCTCCCGGAGCGCTGCAGTTTAAGATAATCCTTATATGTGATAAATATTTTAGATATCGAAATATTTTATATGAAATATATTTAATTAGTGTTCCAAAAGCACCCACTAACAAAATCCGTATTCGCAGCACACAGGGGACCAAAAAAGCTAGGACTGTCAGCATCAACAAACTGATTAATTGTCCGTCACAAACCAACGACGCTTTATAATCATGACTTCTCGCCACTAGATTGAGCGAGCGACCACACCGCACGCACGGGCAAAGAGATTCCTCTCTCTTTTTTTTTTTTATTTATTATTTATATAGCGTCCCGAGCTCCCGGGGGCCGGAAAAAAGGGAAAATGGAAGGAGCCGGGTCGAGACTGAGCCGCGCCTCGTCCCGGTACGGCCCGACCGCCACCGTCTTCAACGGCCCCGTCCGCAAGTGGAAGAAGCGGTGGGTCCACGTGTCGCCGCCGCCGTCGTCGGCCGCCGCCGCCCCCGCCAGCCACCACAGGAGCCACTTCCAGCCCAACCACCCGGCCTCCAACCTCTTCCTCTGCCGCTGGACCCCGTCTCCTCCGGCGCCTCCGCGGCCCCGACGGCGGCGACGTCGGCGGCGGCGGCGGCTCCGGCTCGGCGGAGGAGGCCCCCAGGCGCAAGTATCGCTACACTCCAGTATGTTTTTCCCTCTCCCTCTTGGCGTCTCTCTGTCGTTTGTACATGCTTGTGTATGTATGGAAGCTGGGGTTTTAGTGTTCTATACTGTGGAAATTTGACCCCTTACTTGGGGAAAAATGAAAGAAAGTGAGGTCTTGATTTTCCTTTTGATGGGTTATGGTTGACTTGGTAGGGTTTATCTTGTTTGAGAACTAGGGTTTAAGTGGTGCTTCATGTGAGCTCAACTCCTGCTTCCAGTCATGGCTTCGTAGTGACCGCTGTTTAAGTCGCGCGTTATCTGGGCACAAGCTTTGTCGACTTCAAATTACTTAGAAACCATAATTTTGGACTGGGTAGAAAGCTTAGAGGTTGTTGCTACTCGCCCTGCTTTCACTTATGGCTTTGTTAGATTTTTAGTGAATTTCAGGAGGAAAATTGGAAGTAATTTGACTTTGATATGTGAAAACTTATTGTTTGATTGGTGTTAAATCAATCGAACACGAGTTCTGCTCTGACCCTGTTTTAGTTGATATTCGAGCAATGATTTTCGGGTTTAAATTTGTGTACTGGAGTATGGTCTCGCAGTCTTATCTGTGGAATGGAATTTCGCTTTTGTCTCAAAAGGTTTCGATGGCTTCTTGTTTATGATTTAAAGTAGTTGCGATGAGGGTATTTGATCTTATGGTGCTTGTATAGGCTTGAAGGTATCTTACACATCAAGTTGAGGTCAGGATATAGAGACGTCCTTTATGGTATTGGGTATCACTTGTTAAGTCGATGTTTAGATTCACTGTTCTTAGTAAGGCGTAGTTCTCGTGCATGTCGATTCAGCATCTTTTCTATCTTCAATTCCGTAGTTTGCTTAATTTGCCTTTTCTTTATAGATTGCTGTGCTCGAAGATCATACTAAGGCAGCAGCAAGAAAAGCAGAAGAAGGCAAAATAAGTGAAAACTACCCAAGCACTGGTGGGCCTATGGTCGAGAATGATGATATATATGGGAAAAGTGATCATGCCGAGGATGAGGAGAAAGAAATTCAGGTGATGCCCATTAATGAATGTACGGTAAACTGTTGTTTTAGTATCATTTTGAATGTTGCTCTGGGGATGTTAAGTACATTGAAAGATCGAAGTGCTGGGAAGTTAACCATTTGTTTAGGGAGAAAAGGTGAAATGACAAGCAAATCATATTTCATTCACATGGAAGTAGGCTCATTTGCCAACAATGATCAGTCGCATAAGTTTTGGGAGTTGAAATTAAATAAGCGAGCGACTCTAGTTGCATACATACCCATTTTACCAAAAAATAAAGTGAAGTTATTTCCAGTGAATGAAGGCTGAGAAGGGAATTTGGATCAGAAGGCTACCAGTTACTTGAAAAGTGTAAAAGAAATACATGAATGACACATTTTGTTTTCCTGCTGACTCCTGCATGTTGAAGTTTTAGCTATATGTGTATAACAAGGCTTCTTTAAAGTGTTGATGCCTGCCTATGAGATAATTTAGAGTGAAAAATCCAGCTATACTTTCTTAACTATGAAGCCAGGACTGCTTGCCAGCATCCACCATAGAATATAGGATTAGCAGAACTTTGCTCTCGCCTCCAAATAGTGACATTCTTAAAGGTGCGAGGTTGTTAATATGAATAACAATGGATCTGCTCTGCAGAATTTGAGCAAGGGCGGTTTAGACCTGGGTGTGTCTCCAGACGAACCTGAGAATGGTCATGATGACGTTGAGGACAAGAGCACAACCATGCTGAAAACAACCACGAGCGGCTTCTGGTCAAGGGGATGAGGCCACTTGATGGGAGCCAGAAAACAGCAAGTGAGAAATGGTTGTGCTGTGTTGTATTGGGGTAAGACTGGCAAATGAATACCCGTCTAGAGAATGACTTGAGTTTGACATTTAGGGCATCATGTATCTAGTAGATGTAGCATAGTCAGTATGTATAAATCCACCGAGGTGATACTCAAGTTGCTCCTGTAAATATTTTGCTGGGCAAATATGTGCTGCTCTCTCTCTCTCTCTCTCTCTCTAGGTGTGATATATGTCATGAGGGGGTATCATATCAATGATCTATTAGTTATGCTTCCATGCTAAGGTGATCTTCACCGGAAGAATTAATCGAGGCGATGTGTAGGCAGAATTGAGAACATGCTTTGTATGTGCAATGGCCATTTTGCTGCTAGGGAAGCTGGTGGCAGAACGAGTGCCAATGCTGTCCGTTGGCCCTAACACATGAATTTTCTATTCTGACAAAAGTTGAAGCCAGATCAGAAAAGTATTGAAGAAATGACGGAAATTATGTGCCCGACCATGAACCATAGAACCATGAAGAGTTTATTTCACAAGTTTCACATGAAATCGACGCAGGTGAACACTGCATTGCACGTGTAAGTTGCGATTTGTGTGATTCGAACTATGAGTAGATCTCTTTAACTGTTCAAGCCAATCACACAAGCTTCTGATCCGATATAAATGAGAGAGGAGGACGAGTCATCATCTGTTACCTACAGATCGATGACCAACCACCCAGTAAAGCATAGCTACATTTTACGGTTTCCTTCTTCTCCGTTTGGGTCTATAGACGATTCTTTTCCCATTAACCTTCTAGACGATACATCACAAGCACACTTGGAACACATCGTAATTTGATTATTGACCGAACAAGGATCAAAACTTTAAGGCATGAAAGTGCCATTATATCCTTGTACATATCCAAAGTGAAATATGTAATGCCACAAGTAAACCGGAAAAGATGAACCGACGTCCTCTGCACTGTATTCAAGATCATCCTATAAGTTAGTTCTCCTCTAACGATCAGGAGAAAGCTCCAGACATGATGTAATTAAGTGTCTCCACGTTGATCAGGGCTCCCTGTTAAACTACAAACCCCAATTGCAGAAGCTTAAGAGCCTTTCTCAGCTGTATTGGCCTCGGTTGCATCATTTTCCACTGCTTGAGTCACACCGACCTCCGCAGGACGAAGAACTCGGTCGTAGAGCATGTAACCAGCCTGCAGCACAGTGCAAGAAAATATTTCAAAATTAAAACAGCAACTTGACAGAGCTGAGTCTCACTTCAGCTTTATCTCCCTTTTAAAACCAAACCTTCCCAACATGAAAATCTGAATAACTACTTAGGCAACCTAACCAGACACGATAGAAAAGAGCCTTTATACAACAAATACAAGGCTCAAGGCAATGGCGTCTCCTGCATAATCCTAAACTAGAAAACAGTTTACTACTGCAAAACATGAGGAGAAACCGATTCAGCCCCAACCAAGAACAGGAGAGTCTATACCTAGAACGAAGCTACCTAGGTGTCAGATATGGACACATTAAAGATAATAAGCTAGGTCTGGCCAAAACTATGCCCCTTGAGACAGTTGAAACAACAACTGGGAGGAATTTAAATAATAGCACCATATATGTAGTCAGACATAATTCTGCATTTGCTATGATGATTGCATAATCCTTGCCAAAACCACGGTTTAGCTTTGTATTGTAAATTCAGAGAGAATCCATACATCTTAGGCTACATAGGGCCAAACTACAGTCCACCAAAGATGCCAGTGAGAAAATGCAGTGATTATTACTTCAGCATTGACCAATTTAGGCTTGTAACTCACAGTTTATGAACACAGAGGCTTAACGCATTGCAAATTAAACTTGACAAAGTCCAGTGAGTTTTCAGTGGGTTTTTAGGTTGAGGGTGTTTCTAGGTCAACTCTGAAACCTTTCATGACAAATTTCAGGCTTTTGCTCATTATTCCAGAATTATAGTGAGTATGGAGTAGGGCATCTCATATGATTAGGAAAGCTAAGAAATGACACCTTAGTTGCTGCTCCTTTGGGCGAAATAACTGAAACCAGTCATATAATGCAGTAAAATTATAGTTCAAGAGACATCAGACTTTTTCTTTCATTTGAAACAAACAGACGGGAAAAGGTCATCTTTTATTTGGCTTTTCAGTCCCTTCTATGAAACTTCTACCTCTCTCCTTTCCCTGTTTCAGCCTGTATGTATGTATGTGAGATGACATGCATTGGGTGGATTTGGGGCAGGAGTAGAAGAGCAGAAAGAAATGCAAAATCCAGGAAAAAATCTGGAAATAGTTTATCAATTAGAAGTAACACTACATATAAAGAGCGATATGCAATTAAAAATATACCTTTAGCACAACAGCAACAGTGCCTGGGGGCTTAGAACCGTCTGGCATCTGGAATACTGCATTATGCCTATGTGGATCAAATGGCTCATTTGTAGGATCATATTTTTCAACGCCATGTTTCTTAAATACCTGGAAGAAAAGATATGTAAACCTAGATACACATATAAACCTGAGATTGCTGTGGAAGTAGTACATGTCATGTTGGGTAGTGAAGTTGCCATTTCAGATAAATCACACAGAAGCCTGGACGATGTGCAGTTGGGGTGCTTTGTGATGAAACCCCTTGCAAAAGAAAGAAAAGCCTACCTCAACAAGCTGCTTCTCCGTCATGTCAACCCCTTCTAGAAGTGTTTTTAGGAGAGGCGCTGCTCCGTCACTATCCTTTGCATCAATCTTAGAGAAGCTTTCTTTGACAACCGAGGATGCTCTCCCAAATTGTCTGCAACGTCCAATAAACTTTTAGCGAAATTCTGCAGACAATTTGAAATGAAACTTATTGAGTACTTTTTATGATAAAATAGTGAAACATGAAGTCTATAGCAATGACCATGTATACCATACCTGTACAGCGTATTTCTTGGAATTCTCAGCTTGCCGCCTGGTTCTGTCCATCACATTCTCCATCTCAGCATAACTTCGAAGGACTTTATCTTGCATTTTTTCAATCTCTTCGTGCTTCGACTTCAGAAGTTCTTCCTTCTCTGCCACAAGTTTTGCCAAGTCATCCATAGATAGTTCCTTCTCACCCTCCGATTCTGAATCCGAAAAGGCTGTCCTTTTTGGAGCTTTTCTCCTTGTCTTATTAGCTTCAGGGGCCAACTCTCCAGCACTCCTATCTCCTGACTGATTTGAATCTTCAGCATTTCCACTTGCTTTTGTGGCCTCGGAATTTGATACCGTCTCTATATGCTCAGGAGAAGCAGATGATGAGATTCCATACCGCTGAAATGGAGTAGCATGGAAGGCGAACTGATTTGAGGGCACCACCTGATGGAGCCAAGATTAGATGTGAAATGAACTTGAAAAAAAGTCAGGTAGCTGAAGATTAATGTCACCGAAGGAGAAATCAAACTATTTTGAGGGAATCCTAGAAGACCCATTCTTTCTTTTCTTTTTCTTTTTTTTTCTTCTCTGATAGAACAATATAGAGGACATCGAATGATCGCATGAGGTCACAAACCAGTTGTTGAAACAGATGCTGGGAATGCCATCCATCTAAAGGTACGATCTTTCACCAAATAATCGACACAAGGACAATAACCGAACCTCAGCCGAGACAATTACTACAGCACTCGACCCCAACTAACAAAATCAAATGCCCAATCCTCAACTCAACTGCGACAGCCTCGAGCTCTCTTGATAAAGCACCGCTTGAGCTCAACTAAACAGAGCTTGATTAACATAAAGCACACAAGAAGTCGTTCATTCGTTTAGCCTCGCGAGCCAACGGAGTCCCACATCATAATGCGCAAACCCAATAAGGCAATAACCAACAAGTTTGCACTCTAGCCACTTCATAAACCGCAACTCCAAATCAATTAGAATCCAATCCAACCAATCAATCAATCAATCCACGAGGGAGACTGAAATCCTAAAGCGCAACAAACTCACGATAGAATGAAATTGAAGGAAGCCACACGAAGAACCGAATACTCGAAGACCGTTGAAGACCGCAGACGCGGACGAGTTCTTGTCGAGTACCTTGCTCGGAGAAACGCACGCAAGCGCGCGGCGCTGATCGGAGACGAGCGGCGAGGGATGCGCCGGGGCCGGAGGAGAAGACAGGAGGGAGGCGGCTCGGCCCGCGCTCCGGGAAGTGCGGGACAGAATCCTGGACAGCAACATTTCGCCGGCGCCGATCGAAGGACAAAGCTGCGAGCTTTCTGGGGAAGAGACGGTGGGGGGTTTTGAGGGGAGCGAACGTGCTTGGACGACAAGAAAATTTGGAGGGTTTAAGGAAAATAAAACCAACCGGACATCGTTCGAGCTTGTTCTTCATGCGAAACGTTGTCGTCCTAATTTGCGTTGTGGAAGGACAAAGAAAAGTATTAGATCGAATAGCCACTTGGATATCCTAAGCCTAACACAAGACCCTTAGCTGTACCTCCGCTCGAAGGCTCCAGAACCTTTTTGTCAATTTTGCATGCATTGGTATAACAAAAGGACTTTTTCCATCAGAACTCAAATTATTTTTCGTATAATCGAGAATTTATGAAATTACAATATTCACGTCATTATGTCGGATACTATATCTTTTGAAATTTTTTGAGGTTTCCCACCTCAATAAATAAATAAATAAATCAACGCGAGTGATAAACTTTTTCAAAAAAGCGGAAAAAGAAATAGGCAGGATAAGTGACAGATTTCGGTGGAGATGATGTTGAACCTGTTAAATTAAATTAACAAGGAAAGTTAGAATTTGCCAATGTATGTAAAAATGACGGTCTTTAATTATTTTATTTGGCTAACATGAGTTAATACTAAAAGAGATTCCAAATTGATAATTTTTTTTCTGTCTATTCATTGGCTGAACAAGGGCCAAGGAGAATACTTTTCAAATTTGATTAGATGGCCCGTGACTGTTGATGTTCATTACAATGAGAAAGAACTGAGTTCTGGTTTGGCTTGGCTAGTGAAATTAACCAGACAAGATACTAAAACCAAATAAGGGATTCGGTTGCACCCGCAAAGTGGACCAAGACACTTGGAATTTCGGAACATACATATACTTGGTTCGATTTCGCTTTTCTAATTCGACCTGATAATGAACCCAAATGTAGAATGGGAGACACCAAACTCATTCGGACAAAACTTCAATCCTTAGAAGGTTTCCCCCGCTTTTTCCAATCCATTTCTTGCATGAATTCAATGCTAATTGCACGATCGAGGATTGAGTTGATGATCAATCATCCAAGTGAGGTGTCGTTCCGTCCCACATGGTATGTCAACGTGACATGAGTGGTCAATGGCACGAACTGTATAGGTTTGGAATCTCGATATCATGGACTAGACTTAGGACCCGGGAAAGAGGAAGAAATGAATGGATCTGCTAATCCCCAGACCTCTATATTCCACTCGAGGAAAAGATTCTACAGAGGCCTCCACTGCTTATGGATAGGCCTTCGGCCTGCTTATGGATTTAATTGACTTTACCTACTTTCTTGTATAAAACTCTTCTTCCCCTTTGGTCACAATAGTAATTGCCTATGGTCAAGCAGCTTCTCCTTTTTCCATTCAGGACTGGAAGCTAAGCAAAGTCACGAAGTTTCAACTTTTACCCTGCTGATCTAGTGAACCTCGAAGAGATTGTGAATCAGAATAACCACAAGAATCACAAACATGGCAGAGCTTCATGTTAATATTGGTCTCAGCTTTACTGCAATGCTTCAGGAGAAAAGCTAATCATACTGAAATTGATCAGACATGGCCGAATGAGCAAAACACTGCACGTCACCGGAATGGCATGCGTCAAGTCAATACAGACATAAATCTTGTCTGCACAAAACCGGCCACCCATAGAAAAATTCATGAGAGATCCTCAACCTTTATTGCTAAGTAAGCTGAGTCTTTGGACATCAATCAAGATTATCTACAAACAGAAAGGTGAGCCAGTTGACTTCCTCCTGATGCCAACAATGCTCAGTTACATCACCCAATCAACCTATTAACGAAACTGTCTGCTTTTAAATCAACTCAGATTGTCACCGCAGCCCATGGAAACAAGATGGATTCACTCTGCTTCACACATGAAGGGTCCATGTTGCTATCACAAACAAGCAATTTGCAGTGAGCCATCATCAGGAGATTGAATACACCAAAGTCATTGCTTCCACTAAAAAAGAAAATTGCTCAGATATATCAATGCATCTACAAGCACATTAAAGATCGAATGACATCACTAAATCCCTAGAACCCAGATGGGGCATATGCAATTATTCATATCAGTCAATTCTGGGCACATTTTAAGAGTTGATTCTGTAATGCATTCCCGCTTTTCATCCAGTAAACTCAACTTTTATTTGTTTTATCATCCATAAAGCCCTAGATATTTCCCCACAACTAGACTAGAGAAGTTTCTGACTAATTCCTTTGCTTTTAGCCATTGCTATCATAATTGACTCACATAGCAGGATCCTAGCATAACAAAGATTTGAACCCTGTGCACATCTCAGCTTCATATTTATCTTTTCTCGAAAATCTCAAGTTACAAGTAGCAGAGACTTAACAAGGAAGTCAATAACAAATACAAGGAGTCTTTGTAGAAACACAAAAATTTCCTCTTCAAAAGCATGTTTCTTAAAGGGGCCATCATATTCAGTCAAGTTAGCTATGAAAATAAGAGTTCCCCCAATTGAGGGAACTTCAGTTTCCAGATGATCAAAATCAAGCCAATTGGAAGATATAGCCACTTCATCATGCATACATAAATATCACTGACAGAATGAAATGGCAAATGCCCACAGAGGAGGCGATTACACAGGTGATTAATATGGATCTTTACAATAAACCTCATTAACTCATTTGGGCTCTTTCGGAAAGTGCAGTTTGATCAAGGCTGGAAGCTCAGCGAGTTCAACTTGTGGCTTGCCTAACAATATACTTTTCAACTTCTCGTCACAGTTCACCAGGTTCTTATTGCTAGGATCCTGCTCACAGAAACAAATGACACATATTTCAGATAAGCGATACAGCACAACTCCTGCAAGTGAAGACATAATCAACTCATGCAGGACTTCAGAAACAGATAAAAAGACCATCTAACTCGATGAAATTTCACTCAGCAGCACATACTAGCAGCAATTTCAGCAGTATAATTAACACGTTATGAAGTTTCTCAAAACATTCAAACAGTGCCAAGAAGCTACACATCCGATTGGCCACATGCAAATTGCTCGACCCCAGAAAAACATTCACTTGCCCGCAGCCGGACACCAAACCCCATTTGCTCACAAGCAAATAGTTTCGCCCAAGAGAGGAAAAACTATCAAGCATAGCCAAACTTCATTAAGGTCAATTCATAGACACTACTGCCCTAACCAAAACTACCCCATCGCGGATCACTCGTTTCCAAATACTTCAACGTTCATCAACCAGGTGCCCAAGATAGCGAATTCACTACTACACAAACCCTAGACGAACAGACCCAAACCCAATTCCGAACTGACAATTTACTGCACGAATAGCACGATAAACCCGAGGGACTCGTTCCCGACAGCTACCCACACACCGAATCAACACTAGCATGCGGTTCGGCTGACAGGGACCGCAACCTTCGGGGGTGACTGACCTGGAGGTTGTTGGACTTGATGTAAGACCAGACGCGCATGAAGCAGCCGAGGCGGAGGTTTGGGACTGCCCCACGAAGTCGCGCACGGTCGAGGGCAGGTTCACGAGGTCGATGAGGTTGGCCAGCTTCTTGGGGTTGTCGGCCACGGCCTTCTTCATCCTCTGCGGCAACATTTTCCCCCTTCCTCTGTGGCGGCGTTTCTTCAGAGCGGAGCCTGTTTTCAGTCGGTCTCCAGCGAGAGATGGCGCGAGTTGTAAAATTAAGTCGGCTCGCGGACCGGGTCCGTTTTATCATTTTAAATTCTCAAGATTCTACTTTTAATTCACCAAAAATACCTAAAAATCTTTTTTTCCTCGTAATACTAAACTTAGGATTAAGATATTCTCGTTTTCAAATTTTAAAGAGAAAATAATTGGTAGAAATAAGAAACAGTTTTTTATGGCTTTCATATAGGCTTGAATTAGAGTGAGAAAGCCATTAAATACAACGGTTCACGGACACCAAATGTGTATACGTTCATGCGAAACTAACTAATGACAAATTAGTTCTTTTTAAGGATGAAATTTAGGAGCTGTTACCATCGCCTGCAACGGACACGCGCGGGCGGCTTCCTCTCCCCCTCATGAAGGGGAGGAGTTTGAATTCCAGAGCGTCGTTAGGGATTCTTACCTGGAGTATTGTGGTGGTGGGTCTTACAGTAAAAAAAAATTTAGGAGCTGTACGAAGTTGAGGAGATATTTTTTTCTCTGAGATAAAAGTTGAGGGACTTAAGGAAAACCGCAAAAATATCGTGCCAAAATAGATGGGACTTCTTCGGTACAAAGGGCTTACGATTAGAAGAAAGAAATAGTAAAGAGAGGGAAGGAACAAGGATAGTAAATAAGGCAGCAAAATGAGTGGAGCGTGCAAGAGAAAGGCCCTCTGAGTAAGAAGAATGATCAATTCTTTGCAAATTAGAGTTTCATTCATCAATCTTTACGAAGAAAGACATTGTTATATCTATTTATACAAAGAGAGCAATAGTCAATACTATACTCCTTAAACTATAGTTATCAATTTCTGGATAGGCTTATTCTCATCCTAGAATCAGGAATCGACTCATTTGATTCCGGACTTAACTGGAAATTGGACCGACTAGAGATTGCAACATTTCAATGAGAATTTTCTCTATCCCTTCCACGGCCATCAAGCACAATCCATGAAAGACATCTCAATAACTTTCTAGAACACATGACGTTTCTCATGACAGATTTTCATATGCTTTTTATATTAAATAATATACCGCTGAGGATGAGACATGTGTCGTGTGCGGTACATACTTGGGATATATTCAATTTTTGTTTTTAGGAGTTGATATTAGTGCCTTTTTCTTAATCTTCAGTTGTTTTTAAAAGAAATACCAAAACGAGACTGTGTGCTTGCGTAAAATGCCTCCAATGCATCGCATTGGAGTAACTTGACCGAGACTCGTGCATGCATTGATTGGTTACTTTAATTTATATTATGAAGTTGTATGGGTTGTTACTGGTACAAAGGGTGGGGCAAAAATAACTTGGAAATATGTCGGTCTTGCACGTATCTCCGCTGGTATTGTTAGTAATGTCTCTGAAATTAAGGGAGGGATTTTCCGTTATTTAAATCCCCCCATTATGACCGCCACGAATTAAGAAATGATCGTGAGATTCTGCGGACAAAACAAATGTTAGGCACCCATCAATTGAATATTTCATTGATTGTTGTAGAACTGTGATAAAGATAGAGAGACTGTTTTGATCAAAGGAATGAGCTACACAAATAGCTCTTAATGGCTATATAAACTAGCGATTTGAGACAAAAATTCAAACAATATTGCAAAAATCGGAGAGCTAATATGCGACAGGACCAAAACTCAGGCAGATTTTGCGCCATCATTCAAATTTTAAATCATCAAGAACTAGATGCATTAAGGGAGTGTAAATCGATCAAATTATTTGACATTTGTTAATGAGTTCACATTGCACAAAAATGAGTCTTGTATGCATGTTCTTTGGGGCTTCTTTAGTATTCTGTCAAAAACCCGATTCAATCTTTTTCCAGACTCCTTTCAATTCATTATATCGTGGTGTTATAGGTATAGAGTAACAATTAGCCTTATATTCATATTTATCTTCCATCTAGTAAAAAATCTAAATGGGATGCTTTGCAAGATTCATTATTTTTTCATTAATCTTATGAAATTCGAGGTGCAAAAGCTCAAATGATCAACTGGCTTTGGAGGGTGTTATCAAAATTGTATAATGTGATGTGGTGATAAAGTATCATGCATCCGTTAAATTTCTTGTTCAATAGAAAGGTTATGCTCTGTTTCCAATGGAATTATAAATGATCAACATAAAGTTAAGGGTTGAACTTTATTTCTTAAGCATGGCGGCCCACTTGAAAAACCCTAACAAATCCCCCACGAATTCGCCATATAACTCCCACGCCATCTCCTCGAATCGCAGCCACACAAATGCCGCCCCTCTCCTTCCTTCCTTTTTTTTTCTCTCTCTCTCTCTCTCTCTTTCTTTTTCCTTCTTTTTCTTCTTGTTTTTCTCGGCTTTTGATGAAGAAGCGTGGGACGATAAGGTGTACGCAGCATGCAGCAGCGTTGGGGAGGTTCGGGTCGGTCAAATCTTTTAATTCTTTGATCTTTTTCTATTTTGTTTTTCCAGAAATTGAAAAGATAAGAGAAAAACGATTTTCCAATATGGGAAAAGTGGGGAAGAGGAGGAGGATCCACACCAATTCGGCCATGATTTGGTGGTGGGTTTTTTGCCTTTAGGGGGGCCAGCTGTTCCTCCCCCAATCGGCCCAGCACCACCACCCTCCCCTTCCTCACCTTATCCTCCATCATTGTAGTTGTCTCCCAACACCATCACTACAAAAAACGGTTCGTATTCATTTATATTTATTGAGCAAATTTAATAAACAAATTTTAAATTACTAATACACCAGCGGTACACATCATAAAAATTAATCTCTCTGTTAAACATTACGGTATTTTCGAATCGGGGATTAGTTCTTATACGGGAGTAGTTGTTGTAAATTATAATTTCGGTTGTCTTGATTATCCTAAGTTTTTGTGGGCAAAAACCATTATATGAACATTTAGCCTCAAAATATAAGCTAAGTTGACCACAAACCACTCCATCGGATCGAACGCGCATGTCAAAACTACTAGCTTGAAATGAAATTTGCAAGAGAAATTCCAACACCACTTATATACTAAGATACGCTATACTATACTAAGACGAGACGGGAGCAAAATAAGAGACTTCCCAATTATAAAAAGAAAGAAAAGGAAAAAATATACAGCCCAACCATAAAATAAGGAAAAAACCCCGAGAGTGAAATAATGCCTTAGAGTGAATAGTGAAGGGGATGGCGGGCCCAACTTGCGCATGGACTGGGCTCAGCAAGAGGCCTATGTTCAAAGAAAGCATGGGAATAAAGGAAATTTATGGTAATTAGTTTTCACTCATAAAGAGCATGGCCGAAGATGTTTCTATAAGTTTATTGTTTTGAAGACCAAGTTTTAGCATAAACTTTACGCTATAGAGATCAGGGAATTCAGTTGACCTTCGACTATTCATATAACTTTGTAAATTGACAGGACCCACTGCTCATACAAATGTCCCACGTTGATAATGAAACATATTATTAAGGACGTTCCACCCAAAGACTTACTCTTTGAATAGAAAAAATAGTTGATCCTATACATAGATTTCAGGGTTGATCCTTCAAGGCATAATTCTTCAGCATATTAATCAATTAACGACTTTGACTGAATGAGTGAAAGCCAGTCTTCACTTTTAATTCTTCATGGACATATAAAGTTACGCACATGGGAAGATGGAAAAGGTTTCCGCAAAGGTTGATGGCACTTGCTTCATTTTTTTTTTCTATTCTTTGCTTCTTCTTTTCTTTAAGTCGTGTACTTGACAGATCATATTAGTCATCTTCTCAATTCAAATGATATACAATTGTACCAAGAAATATGGAGAGAAGACATTAGAAACAAGCCTTCGTAAGGGAAATGACATTTCAAGCTATCCTGGTAATATCTTTATTAACTCAATTTACAATGCTAGTTTACAAAGGCAACTCCTCAGACAATTTCATTATCCATGAAATTTGATGGCCTTCCCCTTTGGCTTCTCCATCCACTCGGCCGCTATTCTTTCTAGCATTCTCACACCTCCTGTGAGCCATTTGGGCCTTCCCGTTTCAAATGCAATGTATGCTATCGAAATCCCAATTACGATTCCCGATGCATAGCCTATCCATACTGTTTTTTGTTTGAACCAACTCTCATGCCCTTTGTGGTTGAAAGTTGATGAGGACGATGGTGGAGGAGACTGAGCATCATCAGGGCATGCTTTTCGCAATGGACTTCCACATAAACCTGAATTCCCACTAAACGAGTCGCTTGAAAATGTGCTCAATTGCTTATCTTGCGGAATTCGACCGGTAAGTTGGTTCTTCGACAAGTTTAAGTATCCAAGGAAAGTCAAATCTCCCAATTTTCTAGGAATCACCCCACTTAGCTTGTTCGAAGAAAGATCAAGCCATTCAAGATTAGTCAAATTTCCTAGAGTTAGTGGGATGGAATCCGTAATATGGTTATGAGAAAGGTTGAGCCCTATGAGAGAGTGAAGATGTCCAATAACTTCGGGGATATTCCCTAGGAAAGAGTTGCATGACAAGTCAATAATTGTGAGGAAGGTCAAGATCCTCACTAGCTCAACCTCTAGCCCTTTCATCATCACGGCCACCGAATTTTCATATGTCCTCGATCTAACTGATCGTGTCATATACAGTGATGTGTCTTGCACATTTTCACCATTCATCATGTCTTTGAGGTTCATTATCAAGTTGATTGGCAAAGGACCGCTAAAGTTGTTGTTGGAGAGGTCCAAAATGTGTAACTTGAGAAAGAGGTGAGCCCCCCTGGGAATCTCCAAAAGACCCTTCATATTGTTGGACCTTAAAATGAGAATTTTCAGTTCTGGGAGTGTTCCCAACCATCTTGGAAATGTATCCTTTATCTGATTGTGACTGAGATCCAGAACTTCTAGATTTCTACATTCAACAAGCGATCGGGGCATTGTGCCTTCAAATCGATTTCGACTCAAGTCAAGAGTCATCAAGCCACTTCTCAAAGGAAAAAATTGAGGAATTGTGCCATTGAGGTAATTCATTCGCAAGTTCAAAACCAATAGATTAGTGCTAAAATTTGTTAAGCACCAAGGCAAGCTACCTGTTAAGCCATTGTTGGAAAAGTCAATGATCTCGAGCTCGGTGACATTGCATATCAAAGAGGGGATCTTTTCGGTTATCTTATTACTTGCAAGGGAATAATAAGATGTGACAGGAGATGGAAGTGGAATTGGCCCTCCAAACTTGTTGTTGGACAAATCTATGATAGCTAATGATGTGTTTGAAAAAAACTCTATGGGCCACCTTCCGGTGAAATTGTTGTTGGAAATAACTAAAATTTGAAGAGTAGGGAAGGAGAGTCCAAAGATAGTGAGGTTGATCCTACCATAAAATTTGTTCGATCGCAAATCAAGGGCATACAATTGCGATGCTTCCAGCCAATGTGGGAAGATATCACTGAACTTGTTGTGATCGAGATATAATGTTGATAAGTTCACGCATTTAACTAGGGAGCGTGGTAATGGTCCTTGCAATTTATTATTGCTCAAATCTAGACTCCTGAGATTAGTTATATTGCCAAAACATGATGGCATATTCCCAGAAAAATTATTATTAGATAGATATAAATATTGGAGTGAGCTACATTGGCAAAATGAGGAGGGATCTCACCGCTGAAACCATTGTCGGAGGCTGAAAAGTAAAAAGTAGAAGGTGGAGGAATGGGGAGTGGTCCATGGAATGAGTTGTTCACAAGGTCAATGTACAACAATCGCTTCCAGGGCAATTGTTGTATACCTCCTCCAAAAGGTTAAAAGAAAGACCTAATGCTTCCAATGTATCATGGCTTATTCCCCAAAACCACATCGGGATCTCCCCACTAATCCTATTATAAGAGAGGTCTAAGTATATTAATCTTTTCGATGAATTCAAGAAATAGGGAAACTCGGTCAAGTTGCAAGAAAACAACAACAACATTTCAAGCTTCGGGAATATGTACTCCGATGTATTGTAGGTTAGATTTAGTTCTTGAGAAACAAAAAGCTCTCGGAGATTTTTAAGCTTTGTAAATATTTCAAACTCTACCACCCCGCTAAAGCTATTCCCATCAATCCATAAAACTTGGAGTTGGTTGAGATTCCCCATTGACGAGGGAATGTGTCCTGTGAATTTGCAATTGCTAAGATCTAAATCTATTAAATTCTTCATGTTACCAATTGAATTGGATATTTCTCCTGAAAAGTTTGTGTCTGGGATAGATAAAGACTCAAGAGGACTGGTCCAATTGAATTTGGGAAGAATCCCAGACAAATCATAATTGGAACCTATATCGAGAGTGGTGAGGCATGGTAATCGAAAAACAACAACTGGAAATATACCCCTTAAGGAACAAGACTCAACACTAAGATATGTTAAAGAAGAAGACAAATTCACAAAGGACTTTGGTGAAACCGCGGACATGTCTGCTTTATCAAGAACAAGTTTTCTCAATACTGTTAAATTCTGAACAAGCAATGTGAAGACCAAATTTTCTAACCTAAGTGGAATGGACGAGTGTGTGTCGAGTATATAATGAGAGAGATCAAGTGACACCAACTTGGAAAGGTGAGAGATTTTGTGGGGAACAATACCCGAAAAGTATGAATTAGAGAGATTTAGATGAGTCAATGTTGCAAAAACACTCAGATTTGGTGAAATTCGTGAGCCAAAAAAGTTATTACCAGAAAGGTTGAGGCTTCGAAGATGACGAAGGAGAAGAAGGGAGCTGTTAGACTGGAGAGTGCCATGAAGCCAACTGCAAGTAAGATCGAGACCGATGACATTGCCGTTGACACTGTCACAAGCGACACCGTCCCACGAGCAGCAATCCACGCTCTTGTTCCATGAGTTTGTCTTTGGATAAGATAGGACATGGTCATCCCAATCACAATAGTCTGTCGCCTCCTTATCAAGCTCAAAGGAATTCTTAAAATGTAGCAAGGCATCACGTTGGTCAGGAGGGCAAAGGGACGAAGCAAATCGAAGGGAGGAATGTAAGAAAAAGTTGAAACAGAGGAGATGGAGGATCTGATGCTGCTTCATTTTGCAATTTAGCATGCTGTTGAGATTATTGGTGATGGAAGAGAGTGCTTCCACTTATATAGCCTTTTTGTAGTGTGGAGTGATCACACGAGCCTTCTCTTAAAGGTCAAAGTCAAAGTCTTCTCAAAATGAAAAGATTAGGGTCATAGAATCTCCATGGTAAATAGCCTTGGTGGGGTCAGTTGAGTGTGGAAAATTATTAGTGCCATGGAATTTTCAATGGAAAACTCTTCTTGGAAATTAATCTCTCCATTACTTGCTGACGTTTAATTTAAAAGAAATGCTTGTCAAGTATTTTACCGCTACAATTACGAGAAAAGGGAAAGAAAATATGCGGTTTGGTAGAAACCAAAGTCTTCATGAAACGACATTACGAGGTTACATATTTGGTATTTTTTATTTATTTATTGTCTTGGTCAGGTTTGTTGGGCTTGAAAAAATTAGTGCCATAAAATTTCCAAGGAAAAGTTTTCTTGAAACGTCCTTTGCGAGCGATGTCGTGCCACGAGTATAAATTCCATGTCACGGCACTAGCAACTCAATTTGAGAACTTACGAATTTGAGTTTCCTATATTCTTTAATCGCAAATTTTCTTTTGTATTTGTAAATGAGGTAAAGAACGACAAGAGCGTATTCTTTATATTTCATTTGCTAATAGAGAGAATTAGGGTGATTGTAATGTCGATTCGTCCATTAAAAACACGGATAAAAATTCGTAACTTGGCTATCAAAAATTAATAATTCTCTATGATAAAAATTCGTAACTTGGCTATAAAAAATTATAACTTTTAATCCTGCCGAAATCTTGTCACTTCTTCACATGATTGGTTTCTTACATGATTGGTTTCTTACATGACTTATGGTTTATTTGGTTCAGCTTTCATAAGGTTTTTGGCCTCTATAGCCCTTAGAGGAAATGCTAATGCATTTAGCAAGCCTTTCCAAATAACATTTAAAGAATACTTAAATAGGGTTAAATAATTTTTTTTTTTCAAAACTATCCGCACTAATTCTTAAATTTTTGATTTTACTCCTCATTGTTATTGTTCATCTTCTTTGTGAGGACAGTCGGCGAGGTCGTATGGCCCACAAGATGGCCGCTTGAGGTGGCGCAATTGCTCGAGCAACGGTTGGCTAGGGTTGCGAGAACTCAAACCTCGTTGCACAGGGTCGAGGTCGTGCGACCCTAGGCCTCTTGTGACCCAGGTGGCCCTAGCTTGGGTCATGCAACCCTCACCAGGGGTCACTTGAGGTCATGAGTCCTCAACTATTGACGCTAGATCTAGCTTGTTGGCGGCTAGAACCCTTCGTCAGGGCCAACGAAAAGTTTGATTTCTTTTTAATAAAAAAAAAAAAAATACTGTCAAAACTCTCTGAGAATTTTTTTTTTTTACCAGATAGTACTTCACCCAAAGTTGTTTTTCAAATGAGTTATTACCAAACACAATTTGTATTTCCCAAAGGGCTTTGGCTTTCGACATTTGCATTGTATCCAAAACCCATTTTTAAAGTCGAACCAAACCCACCCTTAATGTGCTCGTTGTACTAGGTGGTTGGATTATTGTAAATTGTTTTTAATGTGTAATAAAAGGTCTCAGAAGATGTTAGGGCACTAAATTGAACATTTATTTTTTGGTTATGTAAACATAAGATTTGGCACATTTTCCCCATAAGTGATGGAAAGGATGCTTGTCTTTGGATAAGACACGACATGGTCATTCTAATCATAAGAGTCCAATGCCATGCTATCAAGAATGAAGGAATTTTTAAAATGGAGCAAGACTTGGCGTTGGTCAGGAGGGCAAAGGGGCGGAGGAAAGCGAAGGGAGGAATGAAAGAATGAGTGGAAACAAAGGAAGTTGAGGAATTGCTGAATTTCCATTTTGCAATTTAGCATGTGAGTGAGTTTATTGACATGGGAAGGTGCTTCAACTTACGATAAAGCCATTTTGTATCGTGAAGTGATCAACACGGGTCTTCTCTAGAAGTTCTAAGTCAAAGTCTTCTTAAAATGGCATTATTGGGACACAAAATTTCCATGATGGTGGTCAACTGCGTGTGGAAAATTAGACACATAATTTCTATGGTGGTGGTTTCTTGCGTGTGCGGAAAATTCTTAGTGCCACAGAAATTTCTATGGAAAAATCTTCTTGGAACGTCTTGTGTGCCCGATATCTTGCCACATGTACAACACCCCATATCACGGCAGTCACGGCTCTACTTGAGAATTGACGAATTTGATTGTTTACCATTCTTTAATTGCAGTTTTTGTCGGTTTTTACAAATAAGCTAAAAGTCGTACCCTTTGCCGATGCCTCACAAGAAAGCATTACCTAATGAGAGTTCTCCCTTTTGCAAGTCAAATCTTATTTGCCGAATTCAAGTAAATTTGTTTAAACGTGTATATAGTAAGGTCTCAAAGGGGTTTGGGGAACCAAATTGAACATTTACATTTTGATTATGTAAACACAAAATAGGGCATATTTTCCTCGTATGTGATAGAAAAAGTGCCACATTAATGGATCAACTCAAAAAATAATTAAGTTAATGGGGGCATTTTATAGATCGGGAATTTACGTAAAGTGGGCTATCTTGCTATTAATGTATATCTTTTCCTTGCTTTGTCTTTTATTATCGATAAAATGGGGAGAAGTCGGCATCTGAGACCTCTCTTCGATAAAATTTTCCAGGGAAGGTGTTTGGTGTCGATTTGGCTGTCAACCACGATTTGAGGATTTAAGTGTGAGCCATATTATTTTTAAGGTTCGAGACATGATGAATGTTCGTCTAGCTTAATTCAGGGATTGAGCATTGTGTTTGATGGTTGTGTCGATGCTTTAAGTCCAAGAAATCATCCTTCTACGTGATGCTGTTTACTTTAATAGGGTAAATACACTAAGTTCTTACAAGTATTAATTTCACCGGAGCCAATATGTCCACCGAAGGGGGCAAGAGTCCGACGTGGAAAGCTTATGCGAAACGATCGTACTAAAAAATTTTGTTGCTTGTGGTCAAATTATAGTCTTTGATCAATTGATAGTTCATGACGGCAAAAAATATTTCTCATGTTGGATTCTTGCCCACTTTGTTGAACACGAGCTGCAAGTAACCAAATTTGGAGTCGAAAAGATTGAATTAGAAAGCCTTATAAATTTGATGACTTGATTAGACAAAATTGAAGGGCCAAAGACTTTGTATGGCCCATATAGGCAAGGTACACTATTTCTTCTTCTTCTTCTTCTTTTGTTTTTTGTTTTTTTTTTTGTTTTTAGTTCATCGAGGTCTTTTACATGACAGCACATATAATTACATTATCTCAATTCCTTTTCACTTTTCAAATCGTGTAAATTTTTAATGGGTTTACTTTACATGCATCGGAATGGGATGAAAAAGCGCCATTCGAATGTGTAAAACGTCATTGGTCACTCTAGAATGCGAGTGAGTTTATTGGTAGTAGAGGGGTGCTTCCACTTATAAAGCCTATCAATACTGTTAAGTGATCAATACAAGTCTTTTCTAGAAGGTCAAAGTCAAAGTCTTCTCAGAATGACATTATTAAGACACAAAATTTCCATGGTGGGGTCACTTGGGTGTGGAAAATTCTTAGTACCAAAGAAATTTCCATGGAAAAATCTTCTTGAAACGTCTCATGCGTGCTATGTCTTGCCATGTGTATGACACCCCATTATCACGGCACTCATAACTAGTCTATTTGATAGAGTTTGACTGTCTTAAAAATGCTTTGATTTCATTTTCAAGATGGAGCATGACATCACGTTAGTTAGGAGGGCAAAGGGGTGAAGGAAAGCGAAGGGAGGAATGAAAGAACAAGTGGAAACAGAGGAGGTGGAGGAACTAATGCCTTTCCATTTTGCAATTTAGCATTTCCACTAATGATAAAGCTCCTTTTGTATCATGAAGCACGGGTCTTCTCTATAAGATCAAAGCAAAGTCTTCTTAAAATGGCATTATTGGGACACAGAATTTCCATGTGGGTGCTCTCTTGTGTGTGGAAAATTTTAGTGCAATGGAGATTTTCCATGGAAAAATCTTTTTGAAGCGTCTTGTGCACGTGATGTCTTGAGACTTGTACAACACCCAATGCCACAGGCACTCACAACTTTACTTAAGAATTAACAAATTTGACTGTTTTAAATTTTTTAATTTGCAATTTTTATCGGTATTTGTAAATGAGCTAGAAATAATACGCTTTGTTGAGAAAGTATTACTTGATGATAATGCTCCATTTTGCAAGTCAAATCTCATTTGCCAATAAAGAGACATAGGAAGGTTTCTAATCAATAATTAGTAATTCCTTATGATGATAAAGCCAAGAAGCTTTTTATTGGATTATGAAGGAAATCTTCATTACCATGAAATTAAAACTTTCAAAACCTATCGAAATCTTCTCTCATCTTCACGTGATTAGTGACTTGATATAATATGTCAATTATACTAAGCGTTCCAATTCCTGTAAATTGTTTAAATGTGTATATAATAAGATCTTAGAGGGTGTTGGGGCACCTAATTGAACATTTACATATCGATTATGTAAACACAAAATTTGGCATATTTTCCTCATATATGATGGAAAAGGTGCCAAAACAATGGATTGACTCAAAGAACAATTAAATGAATAGGGGCGTACTTCGTAGATTGGGAATTTATGTAAATTGGTATATCCCGTTACGAAAGTACATCTTTATTTGTTTTGCACATTTTTTTTTTTTAGATAATAAAATGGGAGGAAGCTCGGATCCGAGAGCTTTCTTTGATAAAAATTTGCAGGGAAGTTGTTTGGTGTCGATTTTGCTGTCAATTATGATTTAGGGATTTTACGATAATCTACGACCCTCCCTCGTTGACTTGGAAATAGGTGTGATCCTTAGTCATTTTAAAGGCCGGAGACATGATGATTGCCTGCAAACTATGTTCGTATAGCTCACTACGGCAAAATATACTTTTCAAGTCGGAGTCTTGTTCACTTCGATGAACAAATGAGCTCCCGTTAATTAAATTTAGAGTTGAAAACATTTCTTGGAAAAGCTATTTAAATTTAAGGGTTAATATCACGAAAAATCCTAAACTGATACACCTGTAACAAATTTATCCCAAATGACCACAAAAAACACTAAACCGATATACTTGTGATAAATTAACCTAAAATTAATTTTTTTGACCGCCAAAAACCTCAAACTGGTATAATTTTGACAAAAATACCATCCGTTAAATTGGATTAATACCACAAAAAACACAAAATTGGTATAACTATGACAAATGGAGAGTAAAATCTCAAACTAGTACACTAGTCAACTATCACCTATCATCCTACTTAGTAATTTGATAGTAAAATTTAATGAAAACTAATAGATGGTAAATTTATTACAAGTGTACCGATTTGGAGTAAATTTGTCAAAAGTATACCAGTTTGAGATTTTCGGTAGTCAAAAAATTAATTTGAGATAAATTTATCATAGGTGTACCAGTTTATAGTTTTTCTTTGTATTAACCCTAAATTTAATGACATGATTAGACAATTTAAAGGTCCAAGGGCTTTGCACGGCCCTTATAGGCAAGGCACTCTATTTCTTTTTTCTTTCTTTTTGGATGATATGTGCTACTTTGATAACACATTGAATTACATTATTTCAATTCCACTCTTTTCACTTTTCAAATCATGTAAATCCTATCTTCTGACTGATTCGAATCTTCAGCATTTCCACTTGCTTTTGTGGCCTCGGAATTTGATACCGTCTCTGTATGCTCGGGAGAAGTAGATGATGAGATTCCATACCGCTGAAATGGAGTAGCAGAGAAGGCGAACTGATTTGAGGGCACCACCTGACGGAGCCAAGATTAGATGTGAAACGAACTTGAAAAAAATGTCAGGTAGCTGAAGATTAATGTCACCGAAGGAGAAATCAAACTATTTCGAGGGAATCCTAGACGACCCATTCTTTCTTTTCTGTTTCTTTTTTTTTCTTCTCCGATAGAACAACATAGAGGACATCGAATGATCGCACGAGGTCACAAACCAGATGTTGAAACAGATGCTGAGAATGCCATCCATCTAAAGGTACGATCTTTCACCAAACAATCGACACAAGGACAATAACCGAACCTCAGCCGAGACAATTACTACAGCGCTCGACCCAACTAACAAAAATCAAATGCCCAATCCTCAACTCAACCGCGACAGCCTCGAGCTCTCTTGATAAGGCACCGCTTGAGCTCAACTGAACAGAGCTTGATTAACATAAAGCACACAAGAAATCGATCATTCGTTTAGCCTCGCGAGCCGATGGAGTCCCATATCATAATGCACAAACCCAATAAGGCAAATAACCAACAAGTTTGTACTCTAGCCACTTCATAAACCGCAACTCCAAATCAATTAGAATCCAATCCAATCAATCAATCAATCCACGAGGGAGACTGAAATCCTAAAGCGCAACAAACTCACGATAGAATGAAATTGAAGGAAGCCACACGAAGAACCGAATACTCGAAGACCGTTGAAGACCGCAGACGCGGATGAGTTCTTGTCGAGTACCTTGCTCGGAGAACCGCACGCAAGCGCGCGGCGCTGATAGGAGACGAGCGGCGAGGGATGCGCCTGGGCCGGAGGAGAAGACAGGAGGGAGGCGGCCCGGCTCGCGCTCCGGGAAGCGCGGGACAGGATCCTCGACAGCAACATTTCGCCGGCGCCGATCGAAGGACAAAGCTGCGAGCTTTCTGGGGAACGGGCGGTGTCGGAATCGGAAGAGACGGTGGGGGGTTTTGAGGGGAGCGAACGTGCTTGGACGACAAGAAAACTTGGAGGGTTTAAGGAAAATAAAACCAACTGGACATCGTTCGAGCTT
Source organism: Eucalyptus virginea (assembly GCA_014182375.1). Taxonomy (NCBI): domain Eukaryota; kingdom Viridiplantae; phylum Streptophyta; class Magnoliopsida; order Myrtales; family Myrtaceae; genus Eucalyptus; species Eucalyptus virginea. The sequence goes on from CM024519.1 coordinate 7,747,442, forward strand.
GTTCTTCATGCGAAACGTTGTCGTTCTAATTTGCGTTGGGGAAGGACAAAGAAAAGTATTAGATCGAATAGCCACTTGGATATCCTAAGTCTAACGCAAGACTGTTAGCTGTGCTTCCGCTAGAAGGCTCCAGAACCTTTTTGTCAATTTTGCATGCATTAGTATAACAGAAGGACTTTTTCCATCAGAACTCAAATTATTATCCGTATTTCCGAGATTTTATGAAAATACAATATTTGTGTCATTATGTCAAATACTATAGCTTTTGAAAAATTTTGAGGTTTCTCACCTCAATAAATAAATAAATAAATAAATCAATCAATCAACGCGAGTGATAAACTTTTCTAAAAAGCGAAAAAAGAAATAGGCAGGATAAGTGACAGATTTCGGTGGAGATGATGTTGAACCTGTTAAATTAAATTAACAAGGAAAGATAGAATTTGCCAATGTATGTAAAAATGACGGTCTTTAATTATTTTATTTGGCTAACATGGGTTAATACTAAAAAAAATTCCAAATTGATAATTTTTTTTTGTGTCTATTCATTGGCTGAACAAGGGCCAAGGAGAATACTTTTCGAATTTGATTAGATTGGCCGTGACTGTTGATGTTCATTACAATGAGAAAGAACTGAGTTCTGGTTTGGCTTGGCTAGTGAAATTAACTAGACAAGATACTAAAACCAAATACGGGATTCGGTTGCACCCGCAAAGTGGACCAAGACACTTGAAATTTCGGAACATGCATATACTTGGTTCGATTTCGCTTTCTAATTGGACCTGATAATGAACCCAAATGTAGAATGGGAGACACCAAACTCATTCGGACAAAACTTCAATCCCTAGAAGGTTTCCCCCGCTTTTTCCAATCCATTTCTTGCATGAATTCAATGCTAATTGCACGATCGAGGAGTGAGTTGATGATCAATCATCCAAGTGAGGTGTCGATCCGTCCCACATGGTATGTCAACGTGACATGAGTGGTCAATGGCACGAACTGTATAGGTTTGGAATCTCGATATCATGGACTAGACTTAGGACCCGGGAAAGAGGAAGAAATGAATGGATCTGCTAATCCCCAGACCTCTATATTCCACTTGAGGGAAAGATTCTACAGAGGCCTCCACTGCTTATGGATAGGCCTTCGGCCTGCTTATGGATTTAATTGACTTTACCTACTTTCTTATATAAAACTCTTCTTCCCCTTTGGTCACAATAGTAATTGCCTATGGTCAAGCAGCTTCTCCTTTTTCCATTCAAGACTGGAAGCTAAGCAAAGTCACGAAATTTCAACTTTTACCCTGCTGATCTAGTGAACCTCGAAGAGATTGTGAATCAGAATAACCACAATAATCACAAACATGGCAGAGCTTCATGTTAATATTGTTCTCAGCTTTACTGCAATGCTTCAGGAGAAAAGCTAATCACACTGAAATTGATCAGACATGGCCAGATGAGCAAAACACTGCACGTCACCGGAATGGCATGCGCCAAGTCAATACAGACATAAATCTTGTCTGCACAAAACCGGCCATCCATAGAAAAATTCATGAGAGATCCTCAACCTTTATTGTCAAGTAAGCTGAGTCTTTGGACATCCATCAAGATTATCTACAAACAGAAAGGTGAGCCAGTTGACTTCCTCCTGATGCCAACAATGCTCAGTTACATCACTCAATCAACCTATTAACGAAACTGTCTGCTTTTAAATCAACTCAGATTGTCACCGCAGCCCGTGGAAACAAGATGGATTCACTCTGCTTCACACATGGAGGGTCCATGTCGCTGTCACAAACAAGCAATTTGCAGCAAGTGAGCCATCACAAGGACATTGAATACACCAAAGTCACCGCTTCCACTAAAAAGGAAAATTGCTCAGATATATCAATGCATCTACACGCACATTAAAGATCGAATGACATCACTAAATCCCTAGAGCCCAGATGGTGCATATGCAATTCATCATATCAGTCAATTCTGGGCACATATTAAGAGTTGATTCTGTAATGCATTCCTGCTTTTCATCTATTAAACTCAACTTTTATTTGTTTTATCATCCATAAAGCCCTAGATGTTTCCCCACAACTAGACTAGAGAAGTTTCTGACTAATTGCTTCGCTTTTAGCCATTGCCATCATAATTGACTCACATAGCAGGATCCAAGCATAACAAAGATTTGAACCCTGTGCACATCTCAGCTTCACATTTATCTTTTCTCGAAAATCTCAAGTTAAAAGTAGCAGAGACTTAACAAGGAAGTCAATAACGAATACAAGGAGTCTTTGTAGAAACACAAAAATTTCCTCTTCAAAAAGCCCGTTTCTTAACGGGGCCATCATATTCAGTCAAGCTAGCTATGAAAACAAGAGTTCCCCCAATTGAGGGAACTTCAGTTTCCAGATGATCAAAATCAAGCCGATTGGAAGATTTAACCACTTCATCATGCCTGCATAAATATCACTGACGGAATGAAATGGCAAATGCCCACAGAGGAGGCGATTACACAGGTGATCGATATGGATCTTTACGATAAACCTCATGAACTCATTTGGGCTCTTTCGGAAAGTGCAATTTGATCAAGGCTGGAAGCTCAGCGAGTTCAACTTGTGGCTTGCCTAACAATATACTTTTAACTTCTCGTCACAGTTCCCAGGTTCTTATTGTTAGGATCCTGCTCACAGAAACAAACAACACATATTTCAGATAAGCGATACAGCATGACTCCTGCAAGTGAAGACATAATCAACTCATGCACGACTTCAGAAACAGATAAAACAACCATCTAACTCAATGAAATTTCACTCAGTAGCACAAACTAGCGGCAATTTCAGCAGAACAATAAAGACTTTATGAAATTTCTCTACACATTCAAGGAGTGCCAAGAAGCTGCGCATCCGATTGGCCACATGCAAATTGCCAGATCCCAGGAAAACATTTGCTTGCCCACAGCCGGTCACCAATCACCATTTCCTCACAAGCAAATAGCTTTGCCCAAAAGAGGAAAACTATCAAGCATAGCCAAACTTCATCAAGATCAATTCATGGACACTACAGCCCTAACCAAAACTGCCCCCATCGCGGATCACTCGTTTCCAAATACTTCAACGTTCATCAACCAGGGGCCCAAGATAGCGAATTCACTACCACACAAACCCTAGACGAACAGACACGAACCCAATTCCGAACTAACAATTCCCAGCACGAATCGCACGATAAACCTGAAATACCGAATCAACACTAGCATGTGGTTCGGCTAACGGAGACCGCAACCTACGGGGGGGCGACTGACCTGGAGGTTGTTGGACTTGATGTAGGACCAGACGCGCATGAAGCAGCCGAGGCGGGAGGTCTGGGACTGGCCCACGAAGTCGCGCACGGTCGAGGGCAGGTTCACGAGGTCGATCAGGTTGGCCAGCTTCTTGGGGTTGTCGGCCACGGCCTTCTTCATCCTCTGCGGCAACATTTTCCCCCTTCCTCCGTGACGGCGTTTCTCCAGAGCGGAGCCTGTTTTCAGTCGGTCTCCAGCGAGGGACGGCGCGAGTTGTAAAGTTAAGTCGGCTCGCGGACCGGGTCCGTTTTATCATTTTAAATTCTCGAGATTCTACTTTTAATTCACCAAAATACCTAAAAATCTTCTTTTTTACCAATAATTCTAAACTTAGGATTAAGATATTCTTTCATATAGGCTCGAATTAGAATGAGAAAGCCATTAAATATAACAGTTCACGAACATCAAATGTGTATATGCTCAAGCGAAACTAACTAATGATAAATTAGTTCTTTTTAAGGATGAAATTTAGGAGCTATTTGTACGAGCTCTCAGAAGTTGAAGAGATATTTTTTTTCTCGGAGATAAAAGTTGAGGGACTTAAGGAAAACCGCAAAAATGTTACGCCAAAATAGATGGGACTTCTCCGGTACATAGGGCTTACGATTAGAAGAAAGAAATAGTAAAGAGAGGGAAGGAACAAGGATGGTAAATAAGGCAGCAAAATGAGTGGAGCGTGCAAGAGAAAGACCCTCTGTGTAAGAAGAATGATCAATTCTTTACAAATTAGAGTTTCATTCGTCAATCTTTACGAATGAAGACATTGTTATATCTAGAGAGCGATAGTCAACACTACATTCCTTAAACTATAGTTATCAATTTCTGAATAGGCTAATTCTCATCCTAGAAGTAGGAATCAACTCATTTGATTTTGGACTCAACTGGAAATTGGACCGACTAGAGATTAGCGACATTTCAATGAGAATTCTCTCTATCCCTTCCACGGCCATCAAGCAAAATCCATGAAAGATATCTCATTGACTTTCTGGAACACACGACATTTCTCATGACAGATTTTCATATGCTTTTTATATTAAATAAGGGAAAATTGTCCAAAAAGTCCTAAACCTATTGCACTTTTGCCAATTGAGTCCTAAACCTTTTTACTTCTTGCCAATTCAGTCCATTCGGCCAATTTTGGCCGTAAAATGCTGACGTGGACGCCGGGGCAAAGCCACGTAGGACCGCCGGCGCCGACGTGGACAATTTTTAATAATATTTTAATATTTTGTAATATTTTTTTTTTCTATTTTTTCCTTTTTTTTTCTTTTCTTTTTGGCTTTTTCCTTGGCCTTTTCCGGTGGCCGGCCACCGGCCATAGGCGATGGCCGGCCATAAGCCACAGCCGGCCGACTGGCCTCGGCGGCCACAGGTGAGGCCCGGCCGGGCGAGGAGGAGCACCAACGAGGGGAGCCCTCGCCCAGGCGAGGGTTGCCTGGGTGAGGCCGACCCTCCCCCAGGCCAGGATGGCCTCGTCGAGCGTCAGCCGGGCGATGGCGACGCCGGAGAGGCCGCCCTAGCCTTGGCGAGGCTCGGCCTCGCCTGGGCGAGCGTCGGCCTCGCCCGGCCAAGCGGGTGACGGTCGGCCACCGGCCATAGGCCGACGCCGCCCGACCGGGGGCGAGGGCCGGCTCGCCGATCCGCCTAGGCGGCCTCACCCGTGTGACCCTTGCCGAGCTGCGCCTGGGCGAGGGCTCCCCTCGCCAGTGCTCCTCCTTGCTCGGCCAGCTGGCCGGCTGTGGCTGGTGGCCAACCACCGGAAAAGACCAAGGAAAAAGCCAAAAAAAAAAAAAAAAAAAAAAAAAGGAAAAATCAGAAAAAAATAAATAAATATAAAATATAAAAAAAAAAAATTTAAATTTTTTTATAAAGTATTAAAAATTGTCCACGTTAGCACCGGTAGTCCTACGTGGCATCGCCGGCGTCCACGTCGCATTTTCCTGCCAAAATTGGCTGGATGGACCGAATTGGCAAGAAGTGAAAAGTTTATGGCGACTCAATTAAAGAAAGCTTAAAAGCGTTTGCAGACTGAATCGACAAGAGTGCAATAGATTTAGGACTTTTTGGACAATTTTCCCTATTAAATAATGTACCCCTAAGGATGAGACATGTGTCATGTGCAGTATATACTTGGGATATTTTCAATTTTTGTTTTTTGGGAGTTGATATTAGTGCTTTTTTCTTAATCTTCAGCTGCTTTTGAAAAGAAATACCAAATCGAGACTCTGTGCTTGCGTAAATTGCCACCAATGCATCGCATTAGGGTGACTTGACCAAGACTCGGGCATGCGTTGATTTTTTTTTTTTTTTTTTTTTTGAGCAAGACTCGGGCATGCGTTGATTGGTTACTTAAATTTATATTAAGAAGTTGTACGGGTTGTTACTGGTACAAAGGGTGGGGCAAAAATAACTTGGAAATATGTCGGTCTTGCATGTATCTCCGCTGGTATTGTTAGTAATGTCTCTGAAATTAAGGGAGGGATTTTCCGTTATTTAAATCCCCCATTATGACCGCTACGAATTAAGAAACGATCGTGAGATTTTGCGGACGAAACAAATGTTAAGCACCCATCAATTGAATATTTCATTGATTGTTGTAGAACTGTGATAAAGATAGAGAGATTGTTTTGATTAAAGGAATGAGCGGCCCAAATAGCACTTAATGGCTATATAAACTAGCGATTTGAGACAAAAATTCAAACTATAGGACATAATATGTTATATTGCAAAAATCGGAGAGCTAATATGTGACAGGACCAAAACTCAGGCAGATTTTGCGCCATCATTCAAATTTTAAATCATCAAGAACTAGATGCATTAAGGGAGTGAAAATCGATCAAATTATTTGACATTTGTTAATGAGTTCACATTGCACAAAAAGGAGTCTTGTATGCATGTTCTTTGGGGGCTTCTTTAGTATTCTGTCAAAATCCCGATTCAATTTTTTTCCAGACTCCTTTCAATTCATTATATCGTGGTGTTATAGGTATAGAGTAACAATTACCCTTATATTCATATTTATCTTCCATCTGGAAAAAATCTAAATGGGGTGCTTTGCAGGATTCATTATTTTTTTCATTAATCTTATGAAATGCAAGGTGCAAAACCTCACATAATCAACTGGCTTTGGAGGGTGTCATCGAAATTGTATAAATGCATCCGTTAAATTTCTTTGTTCAATAGAAAGGTTATGCTCTGTTTCCAATGGAACTATAAATGATCAACATAAAATTAAGGGTTGAACTTTATTTCTTGAGCATGGCGACGCACTTGAAAAACCCTAACAAATCCCCCACGAATTGGCCATACTCCCACGCAATCTCTGGGAATCGCGGCCACACAAATGCCGCCCCCTCCCCTTCCTTCCTTTCCCTCTCTCTTTTTCCTTCTTTTTTTCTTCTTCTTTTTCTCGGCTTTTGATGAAGAACCGCGGGACGATAAGGGGTACGCAGTACGCAACAGCGTTGGGGAGGTTTGGGTTGGTCAGATCTTTTAATTCTTTAATCCTTTTCTATTTTGTTTTTCCAGAAATTGAAAAGATAAGAGAGAAACGATTTTCGAATATGAGAAAAAGGGGGAAGCGGTTTGGCCATGATTTGGTGGTGGGTTTTTTGCCTTTAGGGGGGCCAGCTATCCCTCCCGCTATCGGGCCCAGCACGACCACCCTCCCCTTCCTCACCCTATCCTCCGTCATTGTAGTTGTCTCTCGACACCATCACTACAAAAAACGGTTCGTATTCTTTTATATTTATTGAGCAAATTTAATAAATAAATTTTAAATTACTAATACACTAGTGGTACACATCATAAAAATTAATCTCTCCGTTAAACATTACGGTATTTTCAAATCGGGGATTAGTTCTTGTGCAGGAGTAGTTGCTATAAATTATAATTTCGGTTGTCTTGATTATCCTAAGTTTTCGTGGGCAAAAACCATTATGTGAATGTTTAGCCTCGATAAATAAGCTAAGCAGACCACAAATCACTTCATTGGATCGAATGCGCATGTCAAAGCTACTAGCCTGAAATGAAATTTGCAAGAGAAATTCCAACACCACTTATATACTAAGATACTCTATACTAAGACGAGATGGGAGCAAAATAAGAGACTTCCAAATTATAAAAAGAAAAAAAAAAGGAAAAAAATATATGGTCCCACCATAAAATAAGGAAAAAACCCCGAGAGCGAAATAATGCCTTGGAGTGAATAGTGAACGGGATGGTAGGCCCAATTTGCGCATGGACTAGGCTTAGCAAGAGGCCTATGTTAAAAAAAAAGGAAATCTATGGTAATTAGTTTTCACTCATAAAGAGCATGGCCGAAGATTTTTCTATAAGTTTAATGTTTTGAAGACCAAGTTTTAGCATAAACTTTACGCTATAGAGATCGGTGAATTCAATTGACCTTTGACTATTCATATAACTTTGTATATTGATAGGACCCACTGCTCATACAAATGTCCCACGTTAATTTAATGAAATATAATTTTAAGGACGTTCCACCCAAAGATTTACTCTTTGAATAGAAAAAAATGGTTGATCCTATACACAGATTTCAAGGTTGATCCTTCAAGGCATAATTCTTCATGGACATATAAAGTTACGCACATGGGAAGATGGAAAAGGTTTTCGTAAAGGTTGATGGCACTTGCTATATATATATTTTTCTATTTTTTGCTTCTTCTTTTCTTTAAGTCGTGTACCTTAGAGATCATATTAGTCATCTTCTCAATTCAAATGATATACAATTGTACCAAGAAATATGGAGAGAAGACATTAGAAATAAGCCTTCGTAAGGGAAATGACATTTCAAGCTGTCTTGGTAATCTTTATTAACTGAATTTACAATGCTAGTTTACAGAGACAACTCCATAGACAACTCCATAGACAATTTCATTATCCATGAAATTTGATGGCCTTCCCCTTTGGCTTCTCCATCCACTCGGCTGCTATTCTCTCTAGCATTCTCACACCTCCCATGAGCCATTTGGGCCTTCCCGTTTCAAATGCGATGTATGCTATCGAAATCCCAATTACGATTCCCAATGCATAGCCTATCCATACTGTTTTCTGTTTGAACCAACTCTCACGCCCTTCGTGGTTGAAAGTTGATGAGGACAATGGTGGAGGAGATTGAGCATCATTAGGGCATGCTTTTTGCAATGGAGTTCCACATAAGCCTGGATTCCCACTAAATGAGTCGCTTGAAAATGTGCTCAATTGCTTATCTTGTGGAATTCGACCGGTAAGTTGGTTCTTCGACAGGTTTAAGTATCCAAGAAAAGCCAAATCTCCCAATTTTCCAGGAATCACTCCACTCAGCTTGTTCGAAGAAAGATCAAGCCATTCAAGATTAGTCAAACTTCCTAGAGTCAGTGGGATGGAATTTGTAAGATGGTTATGAGAAAGGTTGAGCCCTATGAGAGAGTGAAGATGTCCAATAACTTCGGGGATATTCCCTAGGAAAGAGTTGCATGACAAGTCAATAATTGTGAGGAAGGTCAAGATCCTCACTAACTCAACCTCTAGCCCTTTCATCATCACAGCCACCGAATTTTCATATGTCCTCGATTTGACTGATTGTGTCATATACAATGATGTGCCTTGCACATTTTCACCCTTCATCATGCCTTTGAGGTTCATTATCATGTTGATTGGCAAATGACCGCTAAAGCTGTTGTTGGAGAGGTCCAAAATGTGTAACTTGAGAAAAAGGTGAGCTCCCTTGGGAATCTCCAAAAGACCCTTCAAATTGTTGGACCTTAAAATGAGAATTTTCAGTTCTGGGAGTGTTCCCAACCATCTTGGAAATGTATCCTCTATTTGATTGTGACTGAGATCCAAAACTTCTAGATATCTACATTTAACAAGCCACCGGGGCAATGCACCTTCAAATCGATTTCGACTCAAGTCAAGAGTCATCAAGCCACTTCTCAAAGGAAAAAATTGAGGAATTGTGCCCTCGAGGCAATTCATTCGCAAGTTCAAAACTGATAGATTGGTACTAAAATTTGTTAAGCACCAAGGCAAGCTACCTGTTAAGCCATTGTTGGACAAGTCAATGATCTCGAGCTCGGTGGCATTGCATATCAAAGAGGGGATCCTTCCGGTTATCTTATTACTTGCAATGGAATAATAATATGTGACAGGAGATGGAAGTGGAATTGCCCCTCCAAACTTGTTGTTGGACAAATCTATGATAGCTAATGATGTGTTTGAAAAAAACTCCATGGGCAACCTTCCAGTGAAATTGTTGTTGGAAATAACTAAAAATTCAAGAGCAGGAAAGGAGAGTCCAAAGATAGTGAGGTTGATCCTACCATAAAATTGGTTCGATCGCAAATCAAGGATATGCAATCGCAATGCTTCCAGCCAATGTGGGAAGATATCACTGAACTCGTTATGACTAAGATATAATCTTGATAAGTTCACGCATTTAACTAGGGAGCGTGGTAATGGTCCTTGCAATTTATTATTGCTCAAATCTAAACTCTTGAGATTAGTTATATTACCAAAACATGATGGCATATTCCCAGAGAAATTATTATTAAATAGATCTAAATTTTGGAGTGAGCTACATTGGCAAATCGAGGAGGGGATCTCACCGGTGAAACCATTGTAGTAGGCAAAAAAGACAAAAGTAGAAGGTGGAGGAATGGGGAGTGGTCCATGGAATGAGTTGTTCATAAGGTTAATGTACAACAATCGCTTCCAGGGCAACTGTTGTATCCCTCCCTCCAGAAGGTTAAAAGAAAGATCTAATGTTTCTAGTGTATCATGACTTATTCCCCAAAACCACATCGGGATCTCCCCACTAATCCTATTGGAAGAGAGGTCTAAGTATGTTAATCTTTTCAATGAATTCAAGAAATAGGGAAACTCAGTTAAGTTGCAAGAAAACAAGCTCAGCATTTCAAGCCTCGGGAATATGTACTCCAATGTATTGTAGGTTAGATTTAGTTCTTGAGAAACAAAAAGCTCTCGGAGATTTTTAAGCTTTGCAATTATTTCAAACTTTACCACCCCACTAAAGCTATTCCCATCAATCCATAAAACTTGGAGTTGGTTGAGATTCCCCATTGACGAGGGAATGTGTCCTATGAATCTGCAACCGCTAAGATCTAAAATTATTAAATTCTTCATGTTACCAATTGAATCAGGTATTTCTCCTGAAAAGTTTGTGTATGGGATAGATAAAGATTCAAGAGGACTGGTCCAATTGAATTTGGGAAGAATCCCAGACAAATTATTATTGTCACTTATATCAAGAGTGGTAAGGCATGGTAATTGAAAAACAGAAACTGGAAATAAACCCCCTAAGGAACAAGCCTCAAAACTTAGATATGTCAAAGAATAAGACAAATTCGCAAAGGACTTTGGTGAAACTGTGGACATGTCTGCTTCATCAAGAACAAGCTTTCTTAATACTGTTAGATTTTGAACAAGCAGTGTGAAGACCGAATTTTCTAACCTGAGTGGAATGGACGAGTATGTGTTGAGTATATAATTGTGAGAGAGATCAAGTGACACCAACTTGGAGAGGCGAGAGATTTCATTGGGAACAATATCAGAAAAGTGTGAATTAGAGAGATTTAGATGAGTCAATGTTGCAAAAGCACTTAGATTTGGCGAAATTTGTGAGCCAACAAAGTTATTACCAGAAAGGTTGAGGCTTTGAAGATGACGAAGGAGAAGAAGGGAGCTATTGGACTGGAGAGTGCCATGAAGCCGACTGCAAGTAAGATCGAGATTGATGACATTGCCGGTGACACCGTCACAAGCAACACCGTCCCACGAGCAGCAATCCACGCTCTTGTTCCATGAGTTTGTCTTTGGATAAGATAGGACATGGTCATCCCAATCACAAGAGTTTGACGCCTCCTTATCAAGCACGGAGGAATTCTTAAAATGTAGCAAGGCATTGCGTTGGTCAGGAGGGCAAAGGGACGAAGCAAATTGAAGGGAGGAATGTAAGAAAAAGTTGAAACAGAGGAGGTGGAGGATCTGCTTCATTTTGCAATTTAGCTTTGCTAGTGAGATTATTGGTGATGGAGGAGAGTGCTTCCACTTATATAGCCTTTTTATAGTGTGAAGTGATTACATGAGCCTTCTCTTAAAGGTCAAAGTCAAAGTCTTTTTAAAATGAAAAATATTAGGATCACAAATTCTCCATGGGAAATAGCCTTGGTGGGGGTCAACTAGGTGTGGAAAATTATTAGTGCCATGGAATTTTCAATGGAAAACTCTTCTTCGAAATTAATCTCTCCGTCACTTGCTGACGATTAATTTAAAATAAAATGCTTGTCAAGTATTTTACTGCTACAATTACAAGAAAAGGGAAAGAAAATATGCAGTCCGGTGGAAATCAAAGTCTTCATGAAACGATATTACTGAGGTTATATATTTGGTATTGTTTTATTTTTATTTTCTTGGTTAGGTTTGTTGGGCTTGAAAAAATTAATGCCATAAAATTTCCAAGGAAAAGTTTTCTTGAAACAAATCGTGCCGCGTGTATAAATTCCATGTCACAGCACTAGCAACTCAATTTGACAACTTATGAATTTGAGTTTCCTATATTCTTTAATCGCAATTTTTGTTTGTATTCGTAAATGAGCTATAGGACAACAAGAGCGTATTCTTTATATTTCATTTGCTAGTAGAGAGAATTAGGGTGATTGTAATGTCGATTTGTCCTTTGAAAACACGGATAAAAATTCGTTTGGAAACACAAATAAAAATTTGTAACTCGGCTATCAAAAATTAATAATTCTCTATGAGAAAGCTCTTAAGCTTTTAATATGATTATTAGAAAATTTTCATTATGACAAAATTATAACTTTCAAACCTGCCAAAATCTTTGTCTCTTCTTCACTTGATTGGTTTCTTACATGACCTATGGTGCATTTGGTTCAACTTTCTCATAAGGTTTTTGGCTTCTATAGCCCTTCAAGGAAATGCTTGGGTATTTGGCAAACCTTTCGAAGTAACATTTACGGAATACTGAAATAGGGTTAAATAACTTTTTTTTTCCAAATCTATCCGCACCAATTCTTAAATTTTTTGATTTTGTTCCTTTTTATTATTGTTCATCTTCTTTGTGAGGACAGCCAGCGAGGTTGTGCAACCCACAAGATGGCTGCCTGAGGTCATGTGATTGCTTGGGCGACCGTTGGCTAGGTCGCAAGAACTCAAACCTCGTCGCTTGGGGTTGGGGTCGTGCGACCCCAGGCCTCTTGTGACCTAGCTGGCCCTCGCCTTGGTCATGCAACCCTCACTAGGGGTTGCCTAAGGTCATGTGTCCTTGACCACCGATGCTAGATCTAGCTTACTGGCAGCCGGAACCCTTCATCAGGGCCAGTGAAAGGTTTGATTTCTTTTTAATAAAAAAAAAATTACTATTAAAAGTCTTTGAGAAATTTTTTTAACCAAATACTATGTCACCCAAAGTTGTTTTGCAAATGAGTTTTTACCAAACACAATTTGTATTTCCCAAAGGCTTTGGCTTTCGGTATTTGCATTGTAACCAAAACCAATTTTTAAAGTTGAACCAAACCCACCCTTAATGTGCTCGTTGTACTAGGTGGTTGGATTATTGTATATTGTTTTTAACATGTAATAAAAGGTCTCAAAAGATGTTAGGGCACTAAATTGAACATTTACTTTTTGGTTATGTAAACATAAGATTCGGCACATTTTCCCCATAAGTGATGGAAAAGATGCTTGTCTTTGGATAAGACACGACATGGTCATTCTAATAAAAGAAGTCCAATGCCATGCTATCAAGCACGACGGAATTTTTAAAATGGAGCAAGACTTCGCGTTGGTCAGGAGGGCAAATGGGCGGAGGAAAGTGACAGGAGGAATGAAAGAACGACTGGAAACAAAGGAAGTAGAGGAATTGATGACTTTCCATTTTGCAATTTAGCATGTGAGTGAGTTTATTGACAGGGGAAAAGTGCTTCAACTTATGATAAAGCCCTTTTGTATCGTGAAGTGATCAACACAGGTCTTCTAGAAGTTCTAAGTCGAAGTCTTCTTAAAATGGCATTATTGGGACACAAAATTTCCATGATGGTGGTCTCTTGCGTGTGGAAAATTGGACACATAATTTCTATGGTGGTGGTTTCTTGTGTGTGGAAAATTCTTAGTACCACAGAAATTTCTATGGAAAAATCTTCTTGGAATGTCTTGTGTGCCCGATATCTTGCCATGTATACAACACCCCATATTACGGCAGTCACAGCTCTACTTGAGAATTGACGAATTTGACTGTTTACAATTCTTTAATTGCAGTTTTTGTCGGTATTTGTAAATGAGCAAAAGTCATACCCTTTGCCGATGCCTCACAAGAAAGCATTACCTAATGAGAGTTCTCCCTTTTGCAAGTCAAATCTTATTTGCCTAATTCAAGTAAATTGTTTAAACATGTATATAATAAGGTCTCAAAGGGGGTTGGGGCACCAAATTGAACATTTACGTTTTGATCATGTAAACACAAAATTCGGCATATTTTCCTCGTATGTGATAGAAAAGGTGCCAAAATAATGGATCAACTCAAAAATAATTAAGTTAATGGGGGCATTTTATAGATCGGGAATTTACGTAAAGTGGGCTATCTTGCTATTAACGTTTATCTTTTCCTTGCTTTGTCTTTTATTATCGATAAAAGGGGAGAAGTCGGCATCTGAGACCTCTCTTTGATAAAATTTTCCAGGGAAGGTGTTTGGTGTCGATTTGTCTGTCAACCACGATTCAGGGATTTAGGCATGAGCCATATTATTATTAAGGTTCGAGACACGATGAATGTCCGTCTAGCTTAATTCAAGGATTGAGCATTGTGTTTGATCGTTGTGTCGATGCTTTTAGTCCAAGAAATCATCCTTCTACGTGATGCTGCTTACTTAAATAGGATAAATACACTAAGTTCTTACAAGTATTAATTTCACCGGAGCCAATATGTCCATCGAAGGGGGGCAAGAGTCCGACGTGGAAAGCTTATGCGAAACGATTGTACTAAAATTTTTTGTTGCTTGTGGTCAAATTACAGTCTTTCATCAATTGATAGTTCATGATGGCAAAAAATATTTCTCATGTTGGATTCTTGCCCACTTTGTTGAACACGAACTGCAAGTAATCAAATTTAGAGTCGAAAAGATTGAATTAGAAAGCCTTATAAATTTGATGACTTGATTAGACAAATTGAAGGGCCAAAGACTTTGTATGGCCCATTAGGCAAGGTACACTATTTCTTCTTCTGTTTTTTTCTTTTTAGTTCATTGAGATTTGTTACATGACAACACATATAATTACATTATCTCAATTCAAAATTTTTCAAATCGTGTAAATTTTTAATGGGTTTACTTTATATGCATCGAAACAGGATGAAAAAGCGCCATTCGAATGTGTAAAATGCCATTGGTCACTCTAGAATGCAAGTGAGTTTATTAGTGGTGGAGGGGTGCTTCCACTTATAAAGCCTGTCGATATTGTTAAGTGATCAATACGAGTCTTTTCTAGAAAGTCAAAGTCAAAGTCCTCTCTGAATGACATTATTGAGACAAAATTTCCATGGTGGGGTCACTTGGGTGTGGAAAATTTTTAGTGCCATAGAAATTCCTATGGAAAAATCTTATTGAAATGTCTCATGCATGCTATGTCTTGCCATGTGTATGACACCCCAGTATCATGGAACTCATAACTAGTCTATTTGACAAAGTTTCATTGTCTTAAAAATGCTTTGATTGCATTTTCAAGATGGCGCTTGACATCGCGTTAGTCAGGAGGGAAAAGGATCGAAGGAAAGCGAAGGGAGGAATGAATGAACAAGTGGAAACAAAGGAGGCAGAGGAATTGATGCCTTTCCATTTCGCAATTTAGCATTTCCACTAATGATAAAGCCCCTTTTGTATCGTGAAGTAATCAACACGGGTCTTCTCTATAAGATCAAATCAAAGTCTTCTTAAAATGGCATCATTGGGACATAGAATTTCCATGGTGGTGGTCTCTTGCGTGTAGAAAATTTTAGTGCAATGGAGATTTTCCATGGAAAAATCTTCTTGAAATGTCTTGTGCACACGATGTCTTGAGACGTGTACAGCACCCAATGTCATGGGACCCACAACTTTACTTGAGAATTGACGAATTTGACCATTTTAAATTTTTTTAATTGCAAATTTTATTAGTATTTGTAAATGAGCTAGAAATAATACGCTTTGTCGAGAAAGTATTACTTGATGATAATGCTCCATTTTGCAAGTCAAATCTCATTTGCCAATAAATAGACATAGGAAGGTTTCTAATCAATAATTAGTAATTCCTTTTAATGATAAAGCCAATAAGCTTTTTATAGGATTATGAAGGAAATCTTCATTACAATGAAATTACAACTTTCAAAACCTATCGAAATCTTCTCACGTCTTCATGTGATTAGTGACTTGATATAATATGCCAATTATACTAAGCGTTCAAATTCCTGTAAATTGTTTAAATGTGTATATAATAAGATCTTAGAGGGTGTTGGGGCACCTAATTGAACATTTACATATCGATTATGTAAACACAAAATTCGGCATATTTTCCTCATATGTGATGGAAAATGTGCCAAAACAATGGATCGACTCAAAGAACAATTAAACAAATGGGGCGTAGTTTGTAGATTGGGAATATGTAAATTGGTATACGCCATTATGAAAGTACATATTTTATTTGTTTTTTTTTTTTTAGATAATAAAATGGGAAGAAGCTCGGATCCGAGAGCTTTCTTTGATAAAATTTGCAGGGAAGTTGTTTGATGTCGATTTTGCTGTCAATTATGATTTAGGGATTTTACAATAATCTCCGACCCTTGTTGACTTGGAAATATGCGTATGATCCTTACTCATTTTAAAGGCTGGAGACACAATGATTGTCTGCGAACTATGCTCGTATAGCTCACTACGACAAAAGATACTTTTCTTGTCGGACTCTTGCTCACTTTGATGAACAAATGAGCTCCCGTTAATTAAATGTAGAGTTGAAAACATTTCTTAGAAAAGCTATATAAATTTAAGGATTAATATCACAAAAAACCTTAAACCGTATACACCGTAACAAATTTACCCCAAAATGATCATAAAAAAAAAAAAAACACTAAACTGATACACTTGTGATAAATTTACCCCAAACTAATTTTTTTAACCGCCAAAAACCTCAAATTGGTATAATTTTGACAAAAATACCATCTGTTAAATTGGATTAATACCACAAAAAACACAAAATCGGAATAACTATGATGAATGGAGAGTAAAATCTCAAATTGGTACACTAGTTAACTGTCATTTATCATCCAACTTAGTAATTTGACAGTAAAATTTAATGAAGACTAATAGATGATGAATTTATCATAATTGTACAAGTTTGGGGGTAAATTTGTCAAAAGTATACAAGTTTGGGATTTTTTGTGGTTAAAAAATTAGTTTGGGATATATTTGTTATAGGTGTACTAGTTTAGGATTTTTCTTTATATTAACCCTAAATTTAATGACCTGATTAGACAATTTAAAGGTCCAAGGGCTTTGCATGGCCCTTATAGGCAAGGCACACTATTTCTTTTTTCTTCTTTTTTTTTTTTTTTGGATGATTGATATGTGCTACTAGACAACACATCAAATTACATTATCTCAATTCCACTCTTTTCACTTTTCAAATCATGTAAATTTCTAATAGGTTTACTTTACACCATTTGAATGAGCTCAAAAAGTGCCATTAGAACATGTAAAATACCATCAGTCCCTCTAGTTTCACTCCAAATACAATCCTCCATTTACTTATGAACCTTTAAAACCAACTGTGACATTCTTCATTTGTTTTTTTTGTAATATGGGCCGGCCCCATCCTCAAACCTTAGAGTAAACTATGTAAAGTAAGCTAACTATCTTCCCATATTCCTAAATATTTCACGAGATCACCGATAATTGTACAAAAAAGAAAATGCATTCCATCGAAAAATAAATGATAAATAAATCAATTCCAATATGGAAAAAAGAAGGGATCCAGTGCATGTCTGCCGTGATTTGTCGCCTTGAGTCGTTTTTTAGTTTGAGGGCCAGTTGTTCCTCCGATTGTCCCAGCAACGCCCTAGCCTTCCTTATCCTCCCTCCATCATGGCCTTCGATCTAAAAAAATCGGCTCGTTTTCGTTTTATTAAGCACTTTCAATCAATAATTTTTAAAATACTGGTAAACTCGTGAGTACGTTATGAAAAATTAGTCGCTCTCTCAAATATTATGATATTTTTGCATCTAGTTACTTAATAATGGGCTAGTCCATTTAAAATTCAACAGCGAAAGTAAAAATGTCAAAAGTTAAAATATTGTTCTAACTTAAAAAAACAAATATTAACAGATTATATATAAATTCACGTGTCAATAATCTTTATGTTGTAAAGTTTCATCAACATCGATGAATTGTACTCATCTTCAACTACAAATATAACTTCGCACATTGATGCGACCGGTCGATTGTACATATGTCGTAAGTTAATTTAATGAAACATAAATTTAAAGATGGTTCTATCCAAAATATCATTTTAAGAGACTTCAACTACAAATATAACTATCGTCCAGCTTTATCCATGACCAGGGCTCTATAAGTAAGCTCTGTGTTCGATCATTTTGCTTTGAGGATGCTTTTAGACCAAGAAATAATCATTCTACGTGATGTTGTTGACTGTGATAGGGGAAATATACTCAATACTCTAATTTCACGCTAAAAGAAGACAATGCAGTAACCATCGTCTATGTGCGAGAAGTTCTAACAAGTATTAATTTCACCGGAGCTGATTTGTCCATTGAAGTTGGCAAGAATTGACATGGACGGCCTACGATTGATTGAAAAATTTTGTTGCTTGCGGTCTAATTGCGGTCTTTGATGAATTGAGAGGTCCAATGGCAAAAGATATCTTTCACGTCGGACTCTTGCCCACTTCATTGAACACAAGAGCTCCAAATAACCAAATTTAGAGTCGGAAAGATTTAATTAGAAAAGGCATATTAATTAATGACCTGATTAGACAAATTGAAGGTCCACGGACTTTGCATGGCCCATATAGGCAAGGCACACTATTTTTTTCTCTTATTTTTTAGTCATCGAGGTGCAATACTTGATAACACATCAAATTACAAAATCTCAATTTCACTCTTTTTACTTTTCAAATCGTGTAAATTTCTAATGGGTTCCAACCAAAAGTTTTCTTTAATGGGTTTACTTAACACGTGTCAAAACAGGCTGAAAAAGTGTCATTATAACCTGTAAAACACCGCTAGTCTATCTAGTTTTGCCGGACAAACAAAACCCTCCATTTACTTTCGAACCATAAAAAAAGTAGAGAGAAGATATTGATTTTCGAGTAAAAGTACCAACAAGGGACATTTTCCATTTGTTTTTTTCCCAGACAGTGCCGGACCCACCCTCAAACATCAGAGGTAGGGACCGAACTCCTTACATTTTATTTTTATTTGTTGGTACAAGTTGACAATACATCGAGTTACGTTATCTTAATTTTACTTTTTTCACTTTTTAGATTGTGTAAATTTCTAATGTATTTACTTTATACACATTAAAATAGGCTAAAGAACTGCTATTAGAACGTGTAAAATACTACTTGTCCCTCTAGAATGCTGGTGATTGTACCGATGGAAAGGGTGCTTCCACTAATAAAGCACATCTGTATCGTGAAGTGGTCAACACAAGTCTTCTGTAAAAGGTCAAAGTCAAAGTCGTCTTAAATGACATTAGTAAACACAAAATTATTGGCGATGGGGTCACTCGGCTGTGGAAAAATATTTGTGCCACAAAAATTTTCATGGAAAATTTTTCTTGAAATGTATTGTGCGCACTATGTTTTATCATGTGCACAGCACCCCTTTATCACAACACTCATGACCCTATTTTACAATTGTCGAATATGACAATTGTACATTCTTTAATTGCATTTTTGTCAGTATTTGTAAACGAGCTAAAAAGATTATGCTTTCAATGCCTCCTGACAAAGTATTTACTGCTCCATTTTGCAAGTCAAATCTTATTTGCCAATAAAGAGACTTATTTAGGTGAAGCTCCATCGGCCGCCGACGACCGCCGGCGACGGCCAAATGATCATGCGGCGAAGGCGGGCGGGCTTATGGCTTGGGCCGCGACCGACGGCGGCGGGGGCGGCGGGCGGCGGCGGGCGGCGGCGACGGGCGGCGGGCGGCGGCGGCGGCGGTGGCGACGGCGGCGGCGGCGGCGGCGGTCTCCGGCGGTCTAACGGTGGTCACGGCAAGAAAAGGAAATAAAAGAAAATTAAAAAGGAAAGTCACTTATTTCTAGAAATTGTTCTAAACAAGAAGCAACTTTTTTTGCTTCTCAAAACTGCTCCTGAACAAATGTTTTACCAAACAAAGTTTATATTCTTTTTTTGTTCTAAACAAAAGAACGTAAATTTGGAGAAACAAAGAAGAGCGTTATCACGCGCTACCTTAGTAACTACACAAAATTTCTACTTTTGAAATAGAAAAAGAATAGAAATGCATTTGATTCGAAACAGTTTCTTTTTTGTATTTATTCGTCTTTTATTCTTGCTCACGGGCGGCTGGTGCTGGCTTGCCAACGCGGGCGGCGACGGTTGACGGTGGCTCCGGGCGGTTGGAGGTGGCTGCAACAAGAGAGAGGAACAAAAGAAAAAAAAATTAGCTTATTTTTAGAAGTTGTTCTCGAGAAAAAGAAGCCTACTTTTTTTATTTCTTGCTTCGTTTCAAATCTATTCCCATGCTACTTTTTCTATTCCCCAGAATAGAAAAATCAGTTGGTGAGCTACTTTTTCTATTCTTTTTTTGTTCCAAGAAACAAAAGAACAGAAATCAAGAAGAATATAAATGTTACCATAGAAGCCCTTGGTGAGCTATCAACAGTTCACCACGTTCTTGTTGTTAGGATCCTGCTCACAGAAACAAATGACGCACATTTCAGATAAGCGATACAGCACAACTCATGCAAGACATAGTCTAACTGTTCACTCAATTAGAGTAGGACCCCAAAAACAGATAAAACGACCACATATTCACCCAGCAGCACAAACTAGCACCAATTTCAGCATAACAATTAACAAGTTATTAACAAGTTATGAAGTTTCTCTACACATTCAAGCAGTGCCAAGAAGCTGCACACCCGATTGGTCATGCGCAAATTGCTCGACCCCAGAAAAACATTCGCTTGCCCGCAGCCGGACACCAATCCCCATTTGCTCACAAGCAAATAGTTTCGCCCAAGAGAGGAAAAACTATCAAGCATAGCCAAACTTCATTAAGATCGATTCATGGATACCACTGCCCTAACCAAAATTACTCCCAACGCGGTAACACTCATTTCCAAATACTTCAACGTTCGTCAACCAGGTGCCCAAGATAGCGAATTCACTACTCCACAAACCCTAGACGAACAGACCCGAACCCAATTCCGAACTGACGATTCACCGCACGAATCGCATGATAAACCTGAGGGACTTGTACCGAAACGCCGAATCAACACTAGGGACCGCAACCTACGGGGGGGCGACTGACCTGGAGGTTGTTGGACTTGATGTAGGACCAGACGCGCATGAAGCAGCCGAGGCGGGAGGTTTGGGACTGCCCCACGAGGTCGCGCACGGTCGAGGGCAGGTTCACGAGGTCGATCAGGTTGGCCAGCTTCTTGGGGTTGTCGGCCACGGCCTTCTTCATCCTCTGCGGCAACATTTTCCCCCTTCCTCTGCGACGGCGTTTCTTCAGAGCAGAGCCTGTTTCGGTCGGTCTCCCTCGCTCCAGTCCCACGCAGAGAGGCGGCGCGAGCAGTGAAATTGAGTCGGCTCGCGGACCGGGTCTGTTTTAGCATTTGAATTTCTCAAAATTCTGCCGATCAAAAAAAAAAAAAAAAAAAAATCTCAAAATTCTACTTTAAATTCACCGAAAATACCTAAAGCATCTTTTCTTTTTCTCCTGAGTCTGAAATTAGGATTAAATCTCTCATTTTCAAGTATTAAAGAGAAAATAATTATTAGAAGCAAGGTATAGTTTTTTATGGCTTTCATATTGGCACGCCACGAAAGAGTACGAAGGCCATTGGATGTAGCGGACACCACGTGTGCATTTACTTGCCCACTCTAGGCGGCGTCACCCGCGGTCGGTGAGGCGTTGCGACGCTCTACCCTTCGTGACGAGGGCAAGGCGGCCCTCTCCTAGATCTAGCTGTGAAGGCCATGGGCGAGGGCATCACAACCTCGCCAGCCCTAAGTGGAGCCACGTCGCTTGCGGCCGCCCAAAGCTCGTGAGGGCCCTTGCAACCTCACCTAGGGCCTTCGCAGCCAAAGGCAAGGCGGCCCTCACCCAATCTAGGCAAGGGTCTCGTGGCTAACAAGGGTCGCTAGTGACACTTGCTAACCCTTAAAAAAAAAAAAAAAAATTCAAATTCAAATTCAAAAATTCAAAAATATATATTTAAAATGTTAAAATAATATTGAAAAATTGTCGACATCACTCAACAAAGCCACCTTGGACTACTGGCGATGCCATGTCGGAAAACTGGTGTCCAACTCGGGTTTTCCGACGAAGTAAATAGGAATTGGTATTCAAGTGAGTGATTTTTTAAATTTATGACATTTGAGTGAGCGAAAAAAAAGTTTTAACTTGAAAGTTTTGGCATTCATTATGTTTTTCTCCTCATTTTTTCCTCGATAAAAGTCGGGCGGCTTAGGAAAAAACCTCAAAAATATCGTGCCAAAACAGAAGGGACTTCTCCGATACAAAGGGCTTACAATTAGAACAAAGAAATAGTAGAGGGAAGGAACAAGGATAGTATACAAGGTAGCAAAATGAGTGGAGAGTGTAAGAGAAGACTCTCTTTGTAAGAAGAATAATGAATTTCTTACAAATAAGAGTTTCATGTGTCGATCTTCAGGAGGGAGACTTGTCATTTTCATCTATATAAAGAGAGCGATAACCGATACTCCACCCCTTGAACTAGGGCCGGTCGATTTCGGGGTGAGTTGGTTCTCATCTTGGAAGAGGGAATTGACTTATTTAATCCTAAACCCACTTGGGAATAGAACCGACCAGGAGCCAGCAACATTTCAATGAGAAATCTCTCAGTTCCTTCCAAAGCCAGCAAGCACAGTCAGTGAAAGAAATCTCAATGACTTTATGGAACACCCGACATTTCTCATGCCAGATTTTTATTTGCTTTTTATATGAGATAATATGCATGAAAGGTAAGGTAACACATACACAAGCAATTTAACGTGAATCCAGTAAGGTCTTGACAGTGGATTGTAGTGTCACAATTCGGAGTTCCAATGAGGACAACTATACCGAACAACAATCAATCCAAACAATAAGCATAAGAATACTTCTCAGATTAGTTCACGCATTTCATTCTGGCATTTTAACAAACACACAAGGATCAGTTCGAAAAAAGGTTCTAAACGCAACATTGAAGCAATTGTTACGATCCAAGCTTGTCACTACAGCATCGAAACAGGTGGAGTCCATTAACAAATCCTAAGTTAAGGAGTATTTCACATGAATCTCAACTGTAATTCTTAGCCTATACTTGTACAAAGAACGGCCATAAACAGAGCATTGAGTATTTACATTAATTAAATGCAATCACGGTCACGATGGGTAGTTGAACTAGTGAAAAGAGGCAAGAGAAAGAGAGGGAGGCAAGAGTCAAGTCTCGAGATGAGACAGCGAGAGGGAGGCATCAAGCAGCAAGGGACGTGACTCAGGTGAGAGCCGAGGGATGCGTCGAGCCACCAGGGAGGCAAGGGCATGAGGGAGGCTTGAGCGAGAGGCGTCGAGCCACGGGAAGCATGAGTGATGTGTGACCGAGAGCCAGCGAGAGTGAGAGGCATGAGCAGGAAGCATGACCGAGCAGGGAATTAAGATTTCAGAGTAATGGATATTAATATTATATATCAATCCGATTCTGGTAATTTTGTCCATAACCAGACCAATATTCGCTGGTTCCAAATTTTAGGAACGGAAACAGACCGATTCCTGCGGAAGTCACCCAAAAACAGCCAATTCGATTCAGTTCTTTTGCTCCCTAGTCAATATTAGAGTAAGACATTGTCGTGTCCGTTTTATACAAATAAAGCAAAAGCCAGTGCTGCAGCCTTGAAATAGCGTAATCTAGTTATATTACTAGTTAAGTTAAAGGCTATGAAAAGATAATCTCTTGTAGCTAGTCTTTTTAATTCGCTTTCTGAGTTCACACGTGTTGAGAGCTTGCAGGCAGAAGAATAACTAAAAGCTGTCCGATCCAATGCAATCTCAATCACTACTTGTAAACCTGTGAAAATTTGCGAAAGGAGCCCTCATCCCCTCTCTCTCCTCTCCCACTCCACACCTGGATAGATTTAGGGTGACCTCGGTCTTCAACAGGCAGGCTGCACTCTAGGCGGCGGCTAGGAAGGAGAGAGGGTTAGTCACTTTTGAGCTATGTCCAACGGAAATCAGAATCGTACCCCAGATGCTTAGCTTATTAGTGAAAGGCACTTGGGTTGGGAGTATGTTATACGTATGTAAAAGCTTGTTTGTCTCCGAAGGGAGGGCGATTGAGAATTGATAAGAGTAGGGCTCTCTCGACCAAAGGCCCGATTGTCTTGTTATATATATTAGTCTGGTCATAGTTCGGTTCACACCTGGAATTAGAAACCAGATCGATATTCATCAATTTCAAATTTTAGGAATCAAGAACTGAACCAGTTCAGATCACTCAGAACCAGCCGATTTGGTCAGACTGTTCTGCTCGCCCCTTACTGTATTAGTCTCATATCCGTTTATTCAGATAAAGCGATAGCGTGGACAACAGCCTTGAACTTTTCCACGACACAGCCGCAACAGCATGTTTGCCGCAGTGATACTGATTGTGACGGATGGTTACAAGCTAGGCCTAAAAATGAGATCGCTGGGAAAATGTCCCTGTCGCACAATAGGGGACAGTCGAACACAAACATGTCGCTCAATACGACACGTGCGGGCAGTCCATCTAGCCTGGAGGCTCGGATTATCCATGACGGCCTAACTCTCTCAGTTTGTCGATCAGTTTTTACAGCTAACTTGAGTCCCAAGCAAGTACAAGAGCTTCCATCGAACACCCATCCAACATGGGGTTCACCTGAATGGATTCGTCAATCAAGAATAACAAACGCTCAGAAACCCAGAGTTGGAATTCCAGAAATTTAACATTGGACAGTCTCCGGCAGCATGAAATT
Source organism: Eucalyptus virginea (assembly GCA_014182375.1). Classification (NCBI taxonomy): domain Eukaryota; kingdom Viridiplantae; phylum Streptophyta; class Magnoliopsida; order Myrtales; family Myrtaceae; genus Eucalyptus; species Eucalyptus virginea. The sequence continues at coordinate 7,772,037 of CM024519.1, forward strand.
TGAGTTACCGGGGGACAATCGTCACCCAATTGAGCTGAACTCACGTAGTAATCAGAAACCCAATATGGATTACAAAATGAATGTGATCAGATGATCATATTCTACATAGGTGGATATTACAGGATGGAAATAAGAAGGAAGAAAATGAACAGAACGCCTTTACATGCACAACTCTCTATCTCTCGCTCGCTCGCAAACCCCAAATGGTCAATTTCTCGAGAAATGCCGATGGTCTTCCTCTGTGCTGTAACTGGTGCGGCATAAGTTACACTAAAATCCGAATGCTCAATTTCTCAAGATATGCCAATGGTCTTTCCAAGCAACCAAAGCACAAGGGAGAACTCAATGCCAATTATGGTGTGCAGAGTAGTCCTGTCTAGCTTGAATCCGTACACTGTAATCCCCGCCCGGTTATTCTCAAAGTATGTCACTGCCATTATTAGCCAAGGAACTCGGTCAGCAAAATAACTATCCTGTGATCTACGTCAGAAGCATGAATTCCAATGCGAGATGAGATATGCAATGGGGACATTATGGTCCCTTGGTACCATCACTTATGTTGCTGCCAACTATGTAAATGTGCAAAAACATACAGTTCAACATCAACAGGAGTGGAAGGTGAGTCGTTTTGGTACTATTTGTCAAAATTATTACTAGGACATGCTTCCGTTCAAGTTAAGGTTAAGCAAATTATTCTTCAAATTAAGGTAAAGGTTTGAAAGGACTTACCAAGGGCTTGTCTTTTCTGGTATGAGATGGTACTATAGGCATACTCTGGGATTAACTTGCTATTGTCCAAGTCATCTTCTTCATCCCCAGCATCACTTTCTGATTCTGTACTTCTTACAGGAAAGACGTGGCCATGGGCAGCCTGAGCCACGGGTGTCTCGCCATCATTTGCCTCGAAAGAATCATC